>PVKU01006658.1:0-99721 GCA_004027475.1 Anoura caudifer
TAATTCTGGCAGAATATGAATTTTACTATTGTCTTCATTAAGAGATAATTGATCATAACATCTGTACTTCATGGAAATTTGTGACTGAATTTCCAACAATATGTCTCTGCACTCCATCAACGTCTCCTGTTATAAATGGGCAGGGCCCAAAAACTCTTCTGTGAAATACTGGTTCCTAGTGATGCTGGTTGTTTGTTTTGTTTTGTTTTTAAGGTGAAGGGAATGCTTGCAGTGGTCAAATGTAATTTAAAAACAAAATAACAAATGCCTCCTGGAGATTCTCAAGGCATGTTAATATGTCAATGGCACTAAAAAATACAGCAATAAAACCCCAAGACATCTGATTAACATTTTTTAAACTTAGTGTTTCCCCAAGCCTAAGTGCTCATAAATCTTTCTTTTCCAAATAATAGCTATTAGCATCCCAAAGCACTAAGCCAATATTCAGAGAGGCATGTATTGGAAAACTCGGTCCTGTAGCTTTACAGGCACAAACAGACTGGAATTATGTGTGGGTGACTTGACTCTCATTTCCTGTCCCAAATGCTTATGGTAGGGAGGGGAGGTCAGGGGAAGGGAGGGGAACGGAGGCCAGAGGAGGGAAGGGCTTTTCCTACAAGCACATCTGAATGGTTCAATTTATTGCCACCCTATAAAGATGACTATACTTATGGCTGAGTAGCCAAACATGCCAGAAATTAGTAGACTGAAGCACATTATGTAGATTTATAATGAGACAGTTTGTAGTTTGATCAACACACAAGCAAGAGAAGAAATCCTTTTTCACATCCAGCAGGCCCATTGGGAAAACTCAACTCTGACTCCTTCCCTCCAAGGTGACCTGAGCAGCAGCCCTTTCCCGTGGGATTACTGGCCCACTGCCACCTTCTCAGGTTACCTTTCGGCTGGGCCCTTCCAGCCTCTGGGTCTTAAAGACCATGATTCAGTTCAGGCATCGGAAGTGCAGGGAATCAGGGAAGATCAAATCCTGTTTAGTTAGCTATTACTTCATTACCAACCACCCCAGAACTTAGAGGTGTAAATCAATGATCTATCACTGCTCACAATTTGGTGACTTGGCTGGTCTCAGCTGTGCAGTTCTTTTGCTCCATGTTGTATAACTGAGGCTACTCATGGCTGCATTCAACTGAGGACTCACCTGGAACTGGAATATTTAAGGTACCCTTTGTCCTCTAGGTCTCTCACACCACTGTTCAGTCTAGTCTGGACTTCTGCCCAGCAGGGCAACTGGACTCCAAGAGAAGGTGAGTGAGCAAGAGCTTCCAGTTATCTTACGGCCTCAGCTCAGAAATTGCAGAACATTACTTGTGATACATTCTATTGGTCAAGGCAAGTTGCAAGGCCAGCTCACATTCAAGGGTCCAGACTTCACCTTCTGATGTGAGAAAAGCATTCACATAGGGAGATAGGAGGATTGTGGACCGTGAGTTTTGGAAACCACCCCCCAAAACATCCAACACTTCACATTCCATAGCTTCAATTAGTAGTAAACAGAAAAAAAAAGTCAACATCATTCCACAAAGAGCATCCTATTAAAGCGAATTCAAAACTTGGTCCTATTTTAATCAAACTATATGATCCTTTAGAAAGACAAAGGAAAAACATTACTGACCCCTGCAGAAGACACTAATGGAGCATCTAATTCATTCTACTCTCCCATCTTCTAAAGTCAACTTTTTAGGAGGTGACCGGAATAATTTAACCTGAATTAACATTAAGTTCCTTTATGGACAAACTGTATTCCCTTGCTACTCAGTAAATTATAAATTAAACTTCTAATTTGGTTTATGTTTTCATTCCTCAAATTCCTTCTCAAGGGAAAAAGCAAGTATCCTATTTATGAAGTTTGACTGACCTCTGAAGCTGGATTGAGCCAAGTCCAAGGGAGAAAAGCTAAATATTTATTTAACAGTATTATCACCTTCCCTTAAAGGAACCAGGTCTTCTTTTTGCCTCGTTCACCATTCGAAGCATAAGGGAAAGGTGAGTAATGGGAGCTGCCTGTGTAGTATATTCTGAGGGATGCAAAGAAAGGGCCAGCCTAAAAATAATCCTCACAGCTGCCATGACATGATGTCTGAAATTCCACTACGGGGATTCATTTCCTTCATTCACAGTGTTGACTCTCCTAGTATTCAAGGACAGAATGCGAAGACCTTAGGGTATGGGAGCACGTGGCATCATGATCTTATATCAGCTTCCCAACCTGGGGCCAATGACTGAACCAGGGCCTCTGAACAGTAGGGAAAACCAAGAAGGGTTGGGGGTCAGTGAGGGCCAGAAAGGTAGGTGTGTCCCCTGTGGAAGGCTATACTGTCTGGAGGCAAGGGCACCCCAAGGTTAGAAAAGAATGAAGAAGTCACATGACTTCCTAATTTCATGATGTTCTGAAGGTTGTTTATGGGAAGGAAGGGGAAATCACGAGAGAGAGAGAGAGAGTGAGAGAAAAGCAAAAGGATACATTACCCACTAGGGAAAGATACAGAAAAGATTGTGAACCAAAAATAACTAATGCTTATATTCTGAGAACCTTACATATGATAGTTCATTTGGTCATTGCAAAAGTTCTGTGATGTAGGTGCTCTTACTACTCCCATTTTTGAGGTGGGGAAAGCAAATAGACTTTTCACAGTCTCACAACTAGTAAATTGTGAAGCCAGAATTGGAGCCCAGGCCATTGGACAGCTAGAACTCAGAGCTCCCACCCTTTCTCCATACACTGTGTGCTTGCCAGGGACCATTATATACCCAAGTGCTTACACATGCAGAGAGAGAACTTGCTAAAGGGATAAGGAGTTGTCTTCCCTCAAAGAAACTTCTGAATCTGGTGTTAGTTATTTCTTATTAAATTGTTACTGGTATTGTTAGAATTTTTATTGTGTGCTTTACATTTATAAAATAAAAAAGTAATATTAAAATAATATTTCCTTCAGAAATAACACATAGAAATTATTTTCCTAATATTTATTTAAACTAATCCAGAACTTATGGTTAATAATGAAATACTGCCAGAAAAGCAAATCTCCACCTCTGAGAAGCATCATTTCTTCCCTTATTTTCTCCAAGCAAAGGTTGCATCACAAAGTCAAGCTGCTGGGTGCCTGGGCATAAGCCACTCTGGCCACCTGAGGAGGTGGGTTCTGGCCAGTCTGACCCTGCCAGTATGTCAGGACGCCTCTCTGGAGGGGCCAGAGCAATACCCCACTGCAGAATCCGAGGCCAGTTCTGAGAGCATACCTCTCCTTTTTTTCTTGTTTGCCAGGTATTTGATCAACTATAAATGCCAGAGATGAGATTTAGTCTTCACCAATGATGTTCTCTACTATTTCTCTTCCTTTCTTCCCTTGACCAATCAACCGACCAACCACCCATATACGCATTCTCTTCTACTGGTGAAAGGACTGGGAGAGTCATTTTGTTCAGGTGAAAAAAGCTCAAAACTGCAAGTAAAATTACTTTCATTGATTACCACCATTAGATCTAGCCACTTAGATGCATTTAATAGAAATCAAAGCTCAGTTACAGCCAGAGAAGACAAGAGTATTGCAAATGTACCATCATTAATCTCTATCAGTAAATTCTTAATGCTTGAAAGCACTAAGTCCAAAAATTGGAACGTTTGCTTATTGGGATGGAACTGTAGTATTCAGCATTTAAAATCCAGTAAGAGAATTTCCTACCCTACAATATGGCTTTGAGTTAATTGAAGCAAATCATACATGAGGAATAACAAATGTAGTTTCCAAAAGGTAACACTAAATTCTTCTGCAACTCATCCAGAGGAAGCAAAAGCATCTTCATCTCTTTTCTTAAGTATACTTTATCAATTACGCTATTACAGTTGTCCCAGTTTTATTCACTCCTTTATCCACCATCTACCCCGCACCCACCCCATGCTCCAGCATTCGCCCCCTTAGTTTATGCCCATAGGTTGTACATATAAGTTCTTTGGCTTCTCTATTTCCTATACTATTCTTAACCTCCCCCTGTCTATTTTGTGCCTATCAATTACACTTCTTATTCCCTGTAATCATCTTCATCTCTTGTAGAGCCACCCCCTAGTGGCTCCTAACCTAACACAACACTATGCTCCTCCCACTAAGAGGCTACTAGAAATATGCAATACATGAGGAACTTCCCCTAGTGCTCACAATGATTGAGAGGTACTGCTAGCATCTAATGACTATCAGCCAGTTTTGCTAAATGTCCTGCAATGAGCCATAGAAGGGTGCTACATAGTGGAGAATTTCCTAACTGAAATAGCAATGAGAGCATCTTTATATAATGATACCATATTAGATAACTGTCTACTTATCTAGATGAACAAATCAAATCACTGTGTTGGAAAGTCATGGTCTCCCCCTTATTTTTAATTAAGTGAAAGTCTGAAATTCAACTCTACCTTGTCGCATTAAAGGAGATCAAAGAAATTACTCCAGTGAGATATATATATATAATAGAGAATAACAGGAGAAAATCCTTTAAGTCCAAGTAATGCCTGTGGAATTCTGTAACACAAGAGGACATCAAGTGGTTGCATTGGAAAATAGGCAGTAGTGAAAACAAACAAAGATTTGAGCCAAAGCAGGCTATCGCTTGCCTTTCTTCCCTTCTCCTCTTTCTCCCCAAATAGTTATTGAGTGACTACTATCTGTTGGTATTGTGTGAGGCATTGTGAAACAACAGCAAACAGAAAGTGACATGGTTTTTACTCTCATGGAGTATCCATGCTATTCTGGGAGGCCGACATTAATAACATTAATCACACAAACAAGCTAATGAATGAAAACCAATATGATCATTCATGATTGTCAGTTTTATTAACTCTAGATGCAAAGACCACCAAATGAATATTACCTGTGCCATATAATTCCTGGGATCCATATCACCAAGTTAGTTAGACCAGCCATAAAATTTTCATAAACTCATTTTTTTCCTAGGCATGCAAATACACATTGGCTTGGATTATAGTGTGGGCTCTGAATGGCTAGGAGAGAACCTTGTACATTTTTCCAAATAGGGTATTTAAATATGATTCAGGCCAGCTCAGGATGTGTCATCAGTGTTTGAGTGACCCAACTTCCAGATAGAGTCTTAATGACCCCCTCCCATGTAGGTGGTCCTGAGATCCCTCATGGGGCCTTCAAGAGCAGTCGGCACCATTAAACCAATTCCACAAGTGCTTACAGAATGCAAACTCTGGGCCTTGCTCCATGTGTGTGCATAAAGATAACTAAGCAGCAGCCCAAGGGGCTCCAGCTGGAGAATGAGATATAGTCGTACAATGTGGTAAGTATCACATGAACACAATGGCCAAGTTTCATGGGACCACAGAGGAAGAGATTATTTACCCCTGCATTGTGTTCTGAGATAACCCAACTGTCAGGTTCCCAAGGAGAGTGACTAGAGATGAAGAACTTGACTCAGCCTTTCCTGATAGAGATAGAGACATTTAATGTTGTTTGCTTTGGACAGACTATCCCCTAACCAAAAGGTTTGAGTTTTTTTATTGAGTCTAGAGTCTTCATGATGCTCTTATCCAAACCCGTATATGAAATGCTACTTTACAAGTAGGATGATTTAACTCAGATTATCTAAATGAGGAGTTGGGATACTTCCCTGCAGCATGCATGGAGGCGGCGGTGACTTTTTGATACCTGTGAGCACTGCCTGCCTTCACTCCCAGAACCCTCCTCTCCAGCTGAAAAGTATAGCTGCTGCTACAGAGAGCAGGAGGGGCCCTTCTGCCCCCTCTACCCATGTGAGAGTCCACAGCAAAGCCACCAGGACACAGTCTGACTTTCTTGAAGTAAAACAAAGGAGAGTCCTGCTGCCTCCCAAGGCTGGAGAAGCTTCTTGATTTATTCTTCAGGGTGGGTCCCCATTTGGAAGAAGTAGGGCACCAAAGGAAAGGCCTCATTTAGCTGCTAGGGAAATCTGGGGGGAAAACTAAAAGGTCCTTTGGGGCACCAGCAGGAAGAATCCAAGTGTAAGCTCCTTCCAGGCAACAGAAATCCACATAGTGAAAATAAGAGTTAGAGACACTACTTTTCCTTCGAGACTTCCTCACGCTCCCCACATTTACCTCATTATCTTAATACCTGGCCGTTCCCATTTAGGGAGGCAAACTCAGGTCTGATTCCACCAGGAGACAGCAGTCCAGAGGAAGCGGTGAACATCACTTAGGTGAGGCTGTGTAAATGTTTCCCTGCCACACCAGGCTGAACCAGCTCATCTGTTCCTGTCAATTTTTCCACAATCATTTCCTCTGAGGATAAAAATGTTTCTGCCTTAGCTTCAGCCCATTTATTCCAGCTCCCACGAAAGGTATTAAACATGGGAGTTAGAATACCAGTCCCTTCTTTAAAAAACCAGTACATCAGAGTATGTCAAAGGGTGTAGTGTTATTTATACACAATGTCCATGAAGATTATCATGTTGAGGATATTTATGTGTGAAGCACACCTTCCCAAACATTTGAAGAGAGTATGAGGCAATTTTTAATAGGAAACAGCAGCTGAAATAGGAAATCCAAAGGGAGTGATAACTCACCCTGAAACCTGCACTGGAGGCGGGCGTTGTTAACCACCTCTGAGTGCTCAAGAATGCAGCACTCAGAGGTTTGTGATTCCCAGTCTGCCCTGGTTCCCTCCAGTCTGCCTCTCGTGGTGAAATCCTGGCTCTGGTCTGGGGCCCCATGGCTGGTGAAAGGCACCACCAGTTCTCCTGGAGCAGCACAGAATGACTGACCAAGCTGAGATGGGATCTGGGGGGATATGAGACAGCTTGGCCAAAATCTGGGAGGTACAATATTTCAGCTCTGATGCTGACACTTTAGAGGCTGTGGAACCATTAATCAAAGTAAAACTATCCAATTATCATCCAGGCATAAGAGACTACTTTTGCCATTGCCTATTGTTATTTAGAGGGAATGATCTTTGATAACGATGCGCATCATGACCAGAGGATGGAGTGTAACCATTATTATCATTATTTCTAACCAGATGGTGAATTGCACTAGCACTATAGTTATGGAGCTTAAGAAAGTCATACTCCAAGAACTCGATTCTACACTTGGTACCATGGCAAGGCCAAGGGTACCATGGTCAGGGAGCTGGAACAATAAAGCAGAAACTCATAATGCTGACATCCCAGGGAATATGTATACAGAGTGTCCCCTCCTCATCCACAGATTCCCAAGACTTTGGGAGACTCAGCCTGGAGTTGCCATGTTCTATATACTTCCCCAGCCCACCTCCTCCTTCCCATTGCCCTGGCGCTCAAGTACTCATGAGGCCAACTCTTCCAAGAACCTCCCAACTTGAGCCTTCCAATCTCACCTCCACATCACCACCAATTACCTTTGAAAAAGTCAAATTTGTTGTATTCTACTGCTATCCATTATTCAATGACTTTGTATTACTAGACAGGAAGAATGATGTTCAATCTAAAGGCGGTAAAAGCTAAACTCTAGTGTGGCGTCTGAGGACCTTAACAACTCACAGTCTACCTTTCTCATCTTTATCCCCACACTCCAATGCATCAGTACACTTCCTGCTCTCAGCACCCCAGAATACTCACCCTTCCCCAGACAAGCTCAGTGCTTTTGTGATCTGTGCTTTTATATACACCAATACCTTCACCTAAACTCTCTTTCCCACCATCTGCACCTGGAACCCTTATTCAAATGTCAGCTTGCCTGAAATCTTTGGGCAGAATCATCCATTGCCTCTGCATTCACCTAACTCTGTGCATGCCTGTCCTCTTTATGCAGCAATGAGGTAACTGTGAGGGCGTGCTATGTGCCAAGAATACAACAGTGCATAGAGGAAGAAGGGCCCCGGTTCCTGCCATCATGCAGCTTACCTGCAGGATACAAAGGTTCCAAATGCAAGTGGGGAGAGGCCCGTGGGCTTTAAGAATACACAATAGGTGTCAGTGACTCATGGAGATCAGGAAAGGCTTTCCTAAATTAGAGACTTCTGAGCTGCTATCTGATGGGTACACTAGGCAAAGAGTTCTACTCAGACCAAGGTCTTCAGATGTGTTCCAGTCTTGGAACTACTTGTAATCATCTCTGCAATAACATTAGAATAATAATTAGCATAAGAATTTACAAGTTTTTATAGCAATTTGACAGTCATTTTATATCTCTCAAGTCTAATACAAGTGAAGCTTGTATTTTATGTCTCTTTTTTATTCATTTTATTTTTCTAGTATTTTATTTTTATTATGCTTATAAAAGTATCAGTCTGTGATGGATTAGAAAATTAAAAAACAACTGCTCTTTCATCACAGATAGTTTGAGAAGCACTGCCACAGCCAGGTTTTTTAAAAAGCATGTAAAAGGCCTGCACTGGGACACACCATGGCTCTGGGAGAAGGCCATTTGGATGACCCCAGTGTGGGGTGCACAGTGGAGATGGGGCTGACGACATGGAGTAGGAGAGTATCAGCTTATGCCTGGTGACTGGAGTAGTAATTATTGCTGCAAGCAGCTGGGGAGAAAGGATGGGCTCCAAGCAGAAGAAAGGCCTATGAGCCAGCAGTGAAGAGCTTCAGTGTGCAGTGGTCCTATGAGACACACAAAGGAGAAGAAAGCAGAAAGGCTGAGCAACAAGACATGAGGAGCCCTAGAAGCCAAGAGAAGAGAGTGTTTCAGTGGTTCGTGGAATCAGCAGTGTTGAATGCAACTGAGAGGACAAGTTGACTGAAAACTGTCACCAGGACGGGGTAGCATAGGGGTCATCGCTGGTTTAGCAGAAGTAATCTGGTGCTGAGGTGAGGCCATGTGGAAAGTTAAGCAGCAAGGCAGCTGAGGAAAAGGAGAGAGCAAACTGCACAGCAGCAAAAAAGAAGAGATTCGATAACTAGAGATGGGTATGGACACAAGCATTTTGGGTTGGGGTTATTATATTTTTGGTTTAAGGAGAGAAATTGAGCATTTTTTGAGGATGATCAATTCCTGTTGAGAGGGAGAGGTTGAATACTGCATACAGAAAAAAAAAGAAAATATAATCAGTAGTTTATGTTTTCTGAGAAAATGTGTGAGGTTGACATATCCAAACCACAAGGAAGTAAACTTAAGCCCCCAAAGAGAGTGTTATTGAAACACTGGCCTGTGAAATCTAAGCCGACTGAAAAGGAAGGGAAAGAGATGAATGGGAAGAAAGTAGACACAACAATAGGTGGAGTTGTTTGCATGTCCAAAATCAGTCACTATGGGAACAGTGAACATCTAAAAGGAAGGAACATTATACTCAGAGAAGTGAATGCTTGAGTTACTGATTTCTGAAGAGAATATATAGTCCCATGTCTTTCCTGTGTTACTGTATTTTTCTTTGATGTTTTATAGTTCCTCCTCAAGCTTTATTTTAAAGACTATTTGTTATCCTTTATTTCTCTGAAACTATAGAAAAACATCTGTCTGAATTTCCTTATTATCTAGGAGGATTCCCAGCGTAAGGCACGTTGTTCCTCTCTTTGCTTCTGTTTACTGTGGGCGTAAACATGCGCTAGTTTACTGCTCATATTCGCTGCTCTGATGCATAGATGCTGTGCTGATTCCTTCTGGTTATTAATCATTTCTGCAGCAGCCCTGTCCAGGCCAACTATTGCTAAAGAGCAGGAAGGGAAGGGCAAGGCGAAGGAGCTCGAGCAGTGCCAGCTTTTATTTGGGTTTGTTACACTCAACTAAATTGGATGGGTCTTCTGCCATGAGCCACCTCTCCCCACAGTGTTCATTCTCTGGGAGTCAGGGAAGCTCACAGTGAAGCCCTGAAAGTTCCAGAAACTTTATCAGCACTATGGCTTCCTCTCACGTTCCTCATCCAATGCAATCCCCTTGCCCAGAAGCCTAGCCATAAGCAACTCTGCCTCCTCACCTTGTTATAATGTAGAATTGGGCATCTCTCGGGACACTCCTACTTCTAGATCCCATCCATCTAATGGAAGGATCATTAGATGGGCCTTGGAGAATCACGCCACTTCCTTTTGGAGCAAGGTTCGCAGACTGGCAGCCCACAGACAGAATCCAGCTGGCAGATAATTTTGTTTGGCCCACATAGTTTTGGAAAGATAGGAACATTTCTTATGAAAATCTATCTTTTCGTCTTCTTTTTTAAAAAATTAGATGATCTGGCAATCCTCAATGGCACTATTTCTGCATGGCGAAAAGTGGCTAGACCCGAGCTGCAGCTGTCGTTAGATGGGCATGCCATGGACTTGGCCCTCCCTATTCCCTATTCCCTATTGCCTTAAGTTCAGCCCCCTTCGGGGTTTGCTGGCCATCTGGCCCCTGGTTTTAGAGGAGCTACGTGGTATTGCTCCTTTCCCTGCATCCACAGGGCACTCTGTTTGACAGATCATTTTTATACCGTATGTTTGGGGTTTCCATTTTCTAAATTTTTAATATTTTATTCAAGTTTTTGGGAGTCACTTTTTCTATTTGTCATTTCTTTTATTATTTAGTGTGTTTAAAAAGGGGAAATATAGTAAAAATGCTTTTATTTCATTGTAAATACCTGAGGTATTCTTTACACTTGACTTTTTACAAAATTCTCACTCAAGGACGTGCTTATAGATTTTAGAGATGGGGAAGGGAGGGAGTGAGGGAGAGGAAGAAGGAGAGAGAAAGAGTGATGAGAGAGAAATATCCATCGCCTGCCTCCCATATGCACCCTGAGCAACCTAAGGATGTGCTCTGACCAGGAATTGAATCCACAAAATTTTGGTTAATGGGGCGATGCTCCGACCAACTGAGGCACACCCACCACGGGTCTACCTGACTTTTGGATATCTTCTACTTCTAAAATGGGCCATTAGCAAAATAGATTGCAAAATGTTCGCGTGTCAGAAATGAAGAAATTGTTGAAAAATTATTTAAGCCCTAAAAAATGATATTGTTATATCACACAGAAAAAATTAGTAATGGTCTATGCATTAATAGAAGAATCAAGCAACAGAACAGAGAGAACTTTAAACCAAACTACTTTCCTTTATGTTTCATTTTTCTTTGGTTTTCACGGTAACCTGGATATGTGAAAAAAAAGTGTAAATAGCTTCTTTTTGGAAAACACTGAAACATAGTATCAGAGGTAAAGGAAACTTGTAAAGACTGCCCATTCTTAGCAGGAGGCAATCATGGCTAGTCTTCAAGATGTGCGATGATCCCCTAAGAATTTGTGATGCTATGCCAGTGGATTAGAGCACTGTTTTTTGGAGAGATGATCTGTCCCCTCAAAGATATAAGCATGCTGATTGGAGCTTGAGCCCACCACTTCCCAGCAGTCTCCCTGCCTGCATTCTTGCCCCTTCTGCAGTCAGCTGCTTTTACGTAAAACTCAATCCGCTAATGTTCATCTGTTTAAAACATTCCAATGGCTTCTCATACACATAGAATAAAATTGTTAGCATGGCCTTTGAGGCCTTACATAGTCAACCACTGCCCCACTCTGGTTTGCCCTCTCCCCTTTTTGTCCCCTCCTCACTGTGTACATGGACCTCCTTCCAGCTGTTTCTGAACAAGCCACGTGTGCTCTGGCCATGGGGCTTTCTCACTTGCTGTTGCATACGCCTCTCCTCCAGCTCTCTCACAGCTTGGCTCCTCCTTGTCATTTGGGCCTCTGGTCAAATGTCACTGTGCCATAGAAGTCTTCCCTGATCGTTCTATCATAAAAGTATTTTTTTAAGTCACTATCTGACACATTACTCTTTTACGATCCTCACAGACTCATTACCATCTAAAATCATCTTGCTCATTTTCTTGTCTGTCTCACCCTCTAGCAATATTGTCTCCTTGAGAATGTGGACCATGTCTCCCTTCTTCACCACCACAACCTCAGGCCATTAGCTGAATTGACTGAGCCCTCCTGACAACAGCGTGGAACTTGGAGAGGTAAAATGGCTCATGCAAAGTCCCACAGCTCCTCAGGGGCAGAGAACATCGTGTTGTCACGCCTGCTGAAACAATCCAGAAACTTCTTCACAATCCCATTGTTTTCTTCATAACCTTCATTATTTTGTCCATCTAGATGAGATTTTTATTTTGTAAGACTGTGTCACATTGAATATATATTCATATTCAGTAGTAAAGTCTTTTCAAAGAAAATGCACTGATAGATTCTAAAGGCTGCCCACTGATTTCATTAAATTTAATAAGAATTATTTAGGAGCAGTGTAATCAACTGCTCATTTCTATTTCTAAATTTCTATTCATTTACTATTATTACTGAATTCTATATTTATTAGCTGTGCTTGGATCAATAATATCTATTTTCAAAGAATAACATGCTATGCTATTATTTATCATGACACATGGTTCTTCAACCAGTTACAGTAATAAGATTCATAATATAGCAATAATAAAGCTATTAAAGTCCAATGTATATAATTTCTATGTCCTCCTAAGAAGTAAAATTGTTACTGAGTTCAAATTTTCTTTCTCAGACTCCAACACATAAGCAATTAACTGCCAGTGTTGCTAATTGAGTAAATTACTCCTGAATGACTCCCAGGCCAGATGAATCCCTGTGAGCTGGTGGTATAAATCTTCCCTTTGACAAAAATGTGGAGCTTTTTCAAAGCTGATAACTATAGCATAATAGCTCACTACTATACCAGGAAAAAATAACCAAATAAAGTTTTTTTTTTTAAATTGGGTTGTTTCAGTGAAGGAAACATGAAAGTTTCTTCTTATCAGAGCTATAGAAAATTTTGCTAAAAAGGAAACTGTTCTCTTCCAGGGACATTCATCTTAAAACAAACCAAAAAAACCCAACAAAACAATGGAGGTTGCATCCAGTTTTAGACAATTCATTCCCTAGAACAAAGCAGCAGCCTGACTAAAGACTGAAAAGGATTTGCCATTTCAAACCCAAGAAGAAAAATAGGTTCTCTGACTCATGAGATGGAGAAGACTCCCAGAGAGAGAGCCATCAGCCTCCTCCCTGCCTGCCAAGCTTCCAACACAGGAAGAGCTTGGAAGGGAGGTTGATGATGAAAGAATCTTCACAGTATAGTCATCCTCTGAGCCTACAGGAAATTTAAACACTATTCAACTAAACCCAAATCCACATTTTCTCTTTTCAGCTCAGGCGGAGAATGGAGAAGGGTATGTAGATTTGAGGAGGGGCATGCCCACTCAGAAGACTCAGGGTGAGATGCTCTTCCTGAAGCCATGTCTCCCCACGAAGCTGCTCCATGGGCAGTAGCTATGAAGGCAAGGCAAGACTTGAAAATAAATGGGAACATGACTCGATATTCCTGGTTTGGAATCAGGGAACAACACAACCTTTAGGACTTAAAAAATCTTCTCTCTTTTTTGACTATAAGCCAACTAGGTCAATGAGGCTATGAAATCAGCTTTGATATTTCTAATTCTAAATAGTTTATTTAAAAAGATGGGAAGTCCTCTAAGCCCCAACTCCAGACAACATGTACAGCAAGCATCCTGGACTCAGCCTGTTAACTACTCTGTGCCAGGTCTTCCCTCAGCAAACTGAGACCTGCTTCTTGTTGTGTGACAATTGCATGTGCACATGGAGAAATATCCTGCAGAACTGGAGTGAGTTTGAAAGTACATGAGAAACAGAGTTTGGGGGTAAGGGGTCACGTAAACCCAAATATCCTGACTCCTCAAATGTACAAATATTTTAAGTAACAGCATAGACTAGGTTAGTTGAATCTGTGATACCCATCACCAGAATTATTAAATATCTGTAGAGCTCATTGAGTGTGTGGAAGAGAAAGCAGGACTTCCCCAACAATTTGATTAAGCTATTTTCTTATTCAAAAAACTTCAATGACACCAACATCCTGCAACAGTTGACTCTGAAGGCCTCTGAATCTAAGGCTCCTCTGAACCTGATGTTCCTACCATCCAGCCCATCACCCTCTGCCCCAGCAGCCATGCCTTCCTCTGCAGGGTGCCCAGCCGCCCTTGTCCTACAAACTCTCCAATGTTATTCCCTCAGCCCATACTCTCTTCCATTTTCCAAATCCACATCAGTGCAAATCCCCTCTTTCCCTGAGACTCTCATCCTTCTGAAAAGGATTCTTTTCAGATAAAAATGCCACACACATGGATTTGGTTTACATTTCACATTCTTCTCCATTACTAAAATTCTAATTCTGTGAACATAGGATCCAATGTATCCCATTTCTTCATAAAGTAAAAAAAGTCTTGGCATAATAGTGAATGCTTAGTAAATTGTTAATGCATTTTTGTCATTTGTTGTCCTAATTTCCTGACTATTATAACACATGTCAAATCCCATGATGACAAATATGATTTCATTAGGAATGTTTTTCACAAACTTCTCAGAGCTTGATTAATACTTATAATTTTAAAGCAACATGGTCAAAAACTAAGCTACTTTATAAACTGTATTTGTAACAACTACCATCCTTATAACAATTTTGTACTCCTTTACTTCCACGAATTTGAATTTAAACCTCTCTAACTTGCCACCATGTAAGTTAACATGTCACACTTAAGTACAAGAAAAAAACTGGGGCATCACAGAAAAAAAAGGGCCTAAATGAAACCTGTTGCCCAAATTATAAATTGGCCAGCAGGATTCCTTAGTCAGAGGAAAGAATAGAAGTGTATTTTTTTATACCTCTCAGGACCTGGAAGTCTCAGTTCTCTTTCTTCTTTTACTCTCTAGTTTCACAATTTATCATTTGAAAGCAGTAGGTATAACCGAGAGAAAGCAAAAGGGTTGTCTATTGTGTCCTTACCTCTTTCCCCAGTGAGTCCTGTGTGTGTGTGTGTGTGTGTGTTAGTAGGATGTATATGAAATGAGAGTTTCTTCATTCTTGAAGAAACAACCTTTTCAGAGCTGCTAGCAGGCATGGGTAACTGGCTGATCACTTGCCCTGCAGGAGAGAGGGGGCAGAGAATAAATACCTTATAGGGTCGTTTTCACTCTGTCCTGGGAAGGCAGAGGTTCAATGTCACACCATTTGAACAGCACAGGAAAGAAGATGGCTGTCTTTCATAAGTTTCTTGCAGAGCACAGAGATAAAATAAAATCCCCAGAAGCAAATTTAACCTGAGGGTCCAATTCAAGTACCTTGCCTCAGGGTGGACTTAATGAGTGGGAAATGCATGTTTTGTCTGTTAAGCTGAGTTTTGAAAAGAGGAGTTATAAAGGGCTGGCTTGACCCCCAACACACCTCCTTAGACGATAACTTGATATTCTCAACTGTATAGTTATTCTTTTGTTTGATATATTATTTCCAAGAAGGAATATTTCAAATGTAACTGCAGTTCAGATGTTCAATGAGAATTCTCTCTATCCCAACTCTCCTTAAACCTTTATTGCAGCTAGAAGAAAGTTAACATTCTTCTAAACATTTCTACTAATACTCAAAGGGCTGGGGTCCCTGTGCCCTCATCTGCCTTGAGGCCACTAGCTAAACCTTTCCTCCCCTTCCATTGTCAGTTTTCATCTGCCCCTTGACCTTCTCAATGATTTACAAACATGTCCATATACAATCCATTTACCTAACATTTTGAGAGTCCAGTCAACTTTCCTCTGAAGCTTTTGGTGACACCACAAAGCACAAACTAGTCTTCTATTGCCATCTCTCCATCCCCACTCTTCATTCTCATGACCTCCGCCTCTCTCTCATTTCTCAAGCAGCTCGCGCTCGCTCGCTCGCTCTCTCTCTCTCTCTCTCTCTCTCTCTCTCTCTCTGAACAAAACAAACAACTCCTCTTTCCTTAGTGGTGAGTGCTTTCTGAGCAGTCTGTGTCACCTGAGCATGGGCGTGTGGTTACACCCTGTTTCCAAGCAGGATATCCAAGTACTTTTTCCAAAGTCAGGGCTTTCTCTGGCAGGAACTCTGATAATATTTCACTAATGTGATAAAGCAAACCACTCTTAATGACACCTTGGTTGATAAAATCAGTCAAGAAGAAGAGAGTGGAAGAGAATGGGAACCTGAGCTTTACAGAGGAGAAAACTCAGTAAAATCACCCACCCAGAGCCTGGAGAAGCTGTCATAGGGCCCCCAAAACACTGACAGCATGCCCCCTGAAGCCAAATTCCACCTGCTTCTTGATTTAACATTGGATTGTCCCTGTTAGAATCCTAAACTCTCTTGAATAAATTTTGTTAGTTTTGCTTTTTAGAAGGGAACACTCCACCACTCAGTTCAAAGCCAGTACATCTAACAACATCCTCAGGATTCAGATGAAACAACAGAACTATTTTTTCTAGTTGCTTGTGTTCATTAGTGGAGCCTCAAAGCCATTTAACACCCAGCCCCTACCCACCCAACTTGAGCCTCAAATGCCCTGGTGCTTCCTGACCCAGCAGCGCTGCACCAACACTGGTCCCGCCAACACCACATGCTGTCTTGTGACTCCTTGCCTCTGTGGTGCTGCTGCTCAACCTGGACTCAGCTTTCCTCCTGCCCAGCCCACAAAACTGAAATTAGGTGCCACCTTTCCTGAAAAGTCTTTCCTCATCCGACTGCCCTGTGAAGTGACTTAACCTTCTCTGACTTCTCTAACGACCTATGCAGATTTTTTCTAGTTTTACACTTTCTACACAGTAATCATTTGTTCATGGGTCCTTCCCTTCTGCTGGAGGTGACCTTGAAAGCTTGGCTCATGAGTTACTCAGCTCCATGTCCCCAAGGCCAGATGCGACCTCTTCCACAGAAAGCCTATAATCAAAGTTAACTTCACAGATGTCTCTCCTCTCCATAAGATGATTGAAAATGAACAGCATTTTCAACATTTTCAGCCCCAACCCATCCAGTTATGGTATTTGTAAATCATTTTTAAATTATTATAGGTTTGTGCAAGGTGTATGAGAGTGAAAGCCTCATTCCAAGGCCACACAGCTGCCCTAATCACAAATGCACACTCCGCAGAGGGCAGCTCCGTTTAACCTCAGAGGCCATATCCCAAAGGCAGCCTTCCATCCCCCTTGAGGTCAACATCAGAGGTTATTTCATTAGCATAAGCAATTTCAATATTACATTTATGTTGGAGAAAGAGTGATATTAAGACTTGTGAGGAAATGTCACTAAAATGGAGAAATAGGAGTTTTCTATCATACCCCCCACTGCCCCCAAATAACACTAATTTTGACACTCACCCACGAATAACAGTGCTTTTATGGAAGTTGAGGAGTCCAGCAGAGAAGGTCCAGCACACCATTGGAGCAAAATAATAATGACATTGGATACATTGAAGAAGGTAAGAAGAACGGTTTCACTTTACTAATGTCATCCCTCCCCAAAGTGGCACAGTTCAGAGCCCAAAGTGACCTTTGCAGCCCATGATTTCTCCCATAGGGAAAGTGAGAGCATGCGAGCAAACACTCAACTTCCCCAGCTGTGCGGGATGCTGCCATTGAGTCCCAATTTTTTCTCACCCTCTCCAGGATACTAAGGTGTGCTGTGTGACAGTGAGGGTGGAGGGACAGAAAATGGCTGGGAGAAGAGCAACCAGGGCTCCTGGAGGACATCAAATGGATGCAGACCCATTTGAAAGCCCATCCATAAACCGCTGGCCCACAGGCACTTCCAACACTCCATACAACTTACCACAAACAGCTCACCCCACCCTGTGCCCATTCCCTGTGCACACCCTGAAAGACAATGAGAGTGAGTCTTTACAGATGTCTAGTAAGCATGTGCAGAAAGCTGGCCCAACTCTCCAGAGGTTTCGGAGAAAGCACACAGACTTGAACATTCATCACCACCCTGGGGAGAGCAAACTAGTGACTCTCAGATTGGCTGGCTTTGAAGGATCAAGAGAAGACATGAAATCTAAATAATTTCCTGCCAAAAGGAAACAAAAAGTATGGAGGAGTATCCATAGAAATTCATAACTGTGCCGATGGAAGGTATTTCTCTCTGAAAGCTTATTCGTAAACACTGGAGGAGGGGACTACTTCTTCAAATGCAAACATACACACAAAAAAGCCAAAACTTAAAGGAATATGAAAAATCAAGGAAACATAACACTAGTAAAGGAACATAATTTCCTAGTAACTGAACCCAAAGAAACAAAGATCTGTGATTCGCCTGATAAAAAATTCAAAATAGCTATTTTAAGGAAACTCAGTGAGCCACAAGTAACCAGAGAAAATCAATTCAACAAAAATCAAGGGTATTTTTGGTAAAACTGGGTATTTTTTTAATACTCAAACAAAAAGAAGTTTAACAGAGACACAGAAATCATAATAAATTAATTAACTAATTAATTAATTCTGGAGCTGAAGAAATACAATGAATGAAATGAAAAAAGTGCACTAGAAGGCATCAGCAACATAGCAGATCATCAGCAACACACTGGATCAAGCAGAAGAAAGAATTAGTGAAGCAGAAGGCAAATTATTTGAAGTTACACAGTCAGAGGGTAACAACAACAAAAGAATGGAAAAGGGTCAAGACTACATGAACTATGGAATGCCATCAAGAGGAACAACCTGTGCATTATGAGAGTTCCAGGGGGAGGGGAGAGAGGGAAAGGGGCTAAAAGGCTATTGTAAAGCATAATGACTAAGAACTTCCCAAATCTGAGGAAAGACTGGCTCATCCACATTCCTGAAGCTCCTAAGATCCCCCAAAATTTCAACCCCAAAATGTCTTTTCCAACGTATATTATAATCAAAACATCTTAAATTAATAAGGAGAATTTTAAAAGCACCAAGAGAAATAAAATTCTTCATGTGCAAGGAAACCCCACAAGGCAAAAAGCTCACAATCTAGGAGACAGTGGAATGCTATATTCAAAGTGACAAAAAAAAAAAAAAAAACCCAATTAAGAATACTTTACTGGGTAAAGATTTTTATAGAAATGAAAGAGAAATAGACTTTCCCAGATAATCAAAAGTGGAGGGAATTCATCCCACTATACCTGCCCTACAAAAAATGTAGAAAGGAGTTTATTCAAGGTAAAATGAAAGGAAACTAGTAAAATGAACACTCATGAAAATATAAAACACACTGGTAAGGATAAGTATATGAGCAAATTCAGAATACTGTGATACCATAATATGGTTATGTGTTAGTCACCAAACTCTAGTATAAAGGTTAAAAGAAAGATGATTAAAAATAACTATACCTACAATAATTTGTTAATGATACACAATATAAAAAGTTGTAAATTCTGACATTATTTTCTGGTCTAATTGCCCCTTTTGGAACCTCCAGTACACCTCACTCTCTTGACATTTTAAATCATATAATGATAGCCTATCTCCATTCCAATCTACCTACTTAGGATACTCCCAACCAAACTGATGCTTGGGAATCATAAAAAAGATGATTTTTAAAAGGCAGAGAATTAGGGGTCTGGGTGGAGGTGGATAAATGGAAAAATTTATTAAAACAATAAAGGGTAGAGAATTATCTACTAGACAATGTTAGCATGTATTTTCCTATGCCTGTAATGTCCTTCCCTACCCCACTATATCTGTAGATTCCAAGGATCTAGCTAAATGGTGTCTTATGTGGCAAATGAGTGAGTGACTGACCTCAGTCTAACCTAGTAGGAACCCTTGCAGTGTGCACCCCGCATGGCAGCTAGGGCAAGCAGTAGGAAGAGACTGCCATAGGGCTCATGCTCACGGAGGTTACTGGTGCGGCCTCTCCTGTGTTCACTCTCTGGTGCTCAACAGGCTTAACATATTTAATAAGTGTTAGTATTCATAACAACTCTCCCATGTATGATACCTAGGGAAAGATTAAGATCAGGAATGCAGTGATTTTAATCAATTATGCAGGAGAGTAATTTCACTTCATAAGCCTCTTAAGCTTGCATGGAACAGAAAGTTTCAGACTCATTGGACTCATTTGTAAAGTCCTGTTGTAACTTGTTAAAGCCACAATTATTTCATTCACAAGAAGGCTGGGTGACCTACGACTGCTTCAAGCTAAGCCCTAGGTTGACATTGACTTTTTTTTTTTTTTTAAGTTTAGTTGTGTTTTAGTTGTTTTTTTACCTGGATATGCAGAAAAGAACTGTGAGAGTTTGTACCAGGGATAGGCACACGGTTCTGTGGGTATTATGGATAACTTGATGGCAACCTAAATGAGCTGGATATTCTGAGTTTTCATTTCCTCCTGCAACTATGTTGATGATCTCCTCTGGATCTTGAGTTTCTATATTTACGCTATTCAATAAGCCTCCATTCTATGGCTCAAAGGGGTTCCAAAATGACCTTAGGCAATCTGATCAGGCACAACTTTTGGATTATTTCTGACAGATAGTGATAGTTTCCCAAGTGTTTGACGTGAAAGTGGGTTAGCTATTCCCAAACAATTTTGTTACCCAATTATTAAGAAAATATAGAACTAAATATTCATGATCCTGGGTTAGTCAAAGCCTTCTTAGATATGGAACCAAAGCACAAGCAATAATAAGAAAAAAATAAATTGGGCTTCATCAACACTCAAAATTTTTGTGCTTCAAAGGATAGCATCAAGAAAGAGAAAAGACAACCCCAAAACAGGAGAAATACTTTCAAATTTTCTATATGATACGGGGCTTGTATCTAGGATATATAAAGAATGCTCACAACTTAATAATAAAAAAGCAAGTAACCCAAAGTTTTAAAATGGAGATGTGTTCTGAATAGACATTTCCACAGTGAAAATATACAAATGGCCAATAAGCATATGAAAAGATGCTCAACATCATTAGCCATCAGAAAAATGCAAAGCAACATGCAAGATACCACCTCACACCTTTTAGGAGCCAGTAACACTGTTTGGAAAACATTTTTATGTAAAAGGAACCATACCTGATTTTTTTTTTTTAAAAAGCTCCTTTATTAAAATGAGAAGCCCTGGGCATTCTCTGACCATTGTTCCTAAGAAAACAACATGTTTTGAGTCTTCAAATATAACAGAATTACTCTATTTAACTATTTTCAAAAACATCCCTAAATTAACAAATGCTGCATTAGTGTAAAGAGATCTGAAAACTACATAAAAGCTAGCAATCACATTTCTAATCATGTGAGAAGAACATGATACGCTGATGGATCACCCTTTGACATCGGATGGACTTGTGGGCAGCAGTTGATGCTGCTGCTACTGATTACCTCCCATGTGTAACATCTGCTGTCTCTTCATGTGTTTGTTGACTTAGCTAGTTTCTCCAAGAATTTGGTGTACAGTGGGTAAATGAATGGGTCCTTAGCTGTTACAACCAAAAGGTCTAACCACCTGTATTTCCTGTGACATTATCAGAAGGCAGAGATTGTGCTGTGTTTCTTTCAATTATATCTGCTTTCTTATATAACTGAAAATAAATCAGCCAGACTCAGAGACTATCATTCTTGAAAAGATGCACTTGACCATAATTTAAAGAAAAACTCATGAGGTATTTAAGATGGCTTTAATCTTAACCAGCAATATTCACTACAAAATATACTCCCAAATTTCAGTACCGGAATTGAGTTACATAACTCTACAATTCAGGCCTTTAGATGACTTTGTATCAAAGTTGGTATCTTTCATATCTGCCCATGGCTTACTTCAATTATCCAATGCCTTTCTTGAAATGTTAACTATTAATAGAGAGATCCTTTTCTATTTGGTCGTTCTTGTTTCCAAATTGCGGTTATGCTTATTTCATCCACCTTGCATCTATACTGTCCCCCATATCGTCATTTATAAGCAAGAGATCAGCCATATAGGGAACTGGTCTGTGTGGCAGTGGCGAATGTAGCTCAGCCCTGGTTTGGAAAACCAACAGGTGCGAGGCGACACACAGGAGCCAGGCCCACAGATCCGCTTTACCATGGGGAATTAGGCCTGCATTATATCTAGGCTGCTTTGAAGCTTGCTATTGCTAAAACTCCCTCACCCTGAATTACGGCAGCAAATGTTTAATGCATACCTTTGAAGTAACTTTCTAAAGTCTATACTAAACCTCCCAAGAACAGAGTATAACTAGTTCAACCACTTGTCCCCTTGCATTTGCAACATCCTTTTCTTTGTTGTCCATAAAAAGTAATCAGCAACATCCTTTCCTTTGTTATCTGTAAAAGGTAATCACCTAAAGCAAACCGTTGCGTAATGAATGAGGACCTTCCCTGATGTAATCCTTCTAGAAAAGCAATAAAAGCCTGTCCAGGCAGGGGTCAGGGTGCTCTCTCACTCAGAGAGTGGCCATGCCATCCCTTTTCTTCACAGGACTTCTGCAGTCTGAGTGAATTTGTCCATCGCACCGACAACACCACAGACACCACTGGTCAGAGTCCACATCACAGCCACACTTCATCTGGATTTTTGCTGGCACATATTTCCATAATGACTGTTTTCTTAGCAACTGAATCTTTTTTCACTATATTAGAACACTCCAAATGATACTAAATCACTTTTCTGTTAAGAGACTCAACATTACAAATAAATACAAGCCTCACTGAAATATAACTTTTTAAAATACATTTCTGTTCTCCAGGTCCATCCATAAAAGTATGATAAAGTTTTAACAAAAATTAGAAGTGGTAGGGGATAATTTTTGTAGTTGAGGCAACAATGTGCACTTCACCACAAAAGCAGGGAATAAATATAATCAACTTGGGGTGAGAGAGACAGTGACTCGAGGTCATGAGCTCACCAGAAAGAAGTAGAAGATATTCAAGCCAGACTTTAAAGAATATACATAGTTAATAACACCATAAACAACAACAATAAAAGATAACAAAATATTTGGAACATATAACAGAAAAAAATTTTAACATCTTTGATACACAAAGAATTCTTACAAATCCAAAAGGAGAAGAATTGACTTTTGGGGGGAAAAATGTGAAAAGAATAATAACAAGGCAAAAAGAGATACAACTGGTTAATACTCATATATAGATGTGTTTAATCCTACTAGTAATCAAAGGGATATACATTTAAATAAGTAAGTTTCCTTATTCTCAGACTGAGGACAGTAAAAAATTAAAAAAAAAATCATACTGTTGAAATTTCTCTCAGTTCCTATTGCTACGTAACAAATTCTCCCAAAGTTTGGCAACTAACATAGTCATTTAATTCTGTGTACAGATTCTGTGGGTCAGGAATTCAGAAAAGCCACAGTGGTGCAACTTGTTTCTGTTCCCTGATATCTGCAGCCTCAGCTGGCAAGACTCAAAAGCTGGAAGTGACTAGACAGCTAGGGGCAGGAGTCCCTTGGAGGAATCTTCATGCACCTGGCTGGCAGTAGATGCTGGCTGGCAGCCAGGAACTCATCTTGGGCTGTGGTCCAGAATGCCTACCTGTGTCCACTCCATGTGGCTCAACATGAGTCTCACTCTTCTTACATGGTGGCCTAGGCCTCCAAAGACATGGGTCCCAAGGCAAGCAGGTGGAAGCCTATCTTTCATGACCTCGCCTTCAGAGTCACATAGTATCAAATCTGCTAAAGTCGTAAACCTGCCCAGATTCAAGGGGAGGGAACAGACCCTATTTCTCAGTGGGAGGAGTATCAAAGTCATATTGAATGAAGATCATGTGAGAGGAAGTTTCTGTTGAGGCCATCCTTAGAAGATAAAATCTGCCGTAGAAAACAGTAGGAAAACATTCTCTCAGAATCCTGAATGTAAACTACTATCTTTTTTAGAGCTAACCTGGACTCATAAGCAGGGGTATTATAATGTCCAACATTACTTGCAAAGTAAGTTTCCCTCCTAAATCATATTCTAACTGGGGAATGGACCAATGCATTTCACTTCTCAAATACGTCAATTACAGTCTTCTATTTGAAAGAATTGAGGTTTCATAGCATCTTATTTATGCAGATTTTTCTCCTGGAATGTTTTACCAAGTAAACACTTATACATCCAATTCAACAAACAAGTATTGAGTTCCTACTAACTTCCAGGGTCTCTGCTAGGTATTAATTAAACTGGACACTATGGACACTATCCTTGTTCTCAGGGGTTTAGGTTCCACTGGAGAAGTGAATATTAAATAGTTATATAATTATAATTATATCCTGTGAGAAGTGCTTTCAAAATAATGTAAAGGAAAGTATGAGAGGATTTTCAGGCAGAATTATATTAGGGATAAAGGAATTGGTACTTAAGCTGAGAATTTTAAGAATTATCAAAAATACTAGAAATGTACTATTTTGAGGGGCAGAGTTATTCTAGGCAGTGGGGAGCATTTATGTAAAAGCCATGAACCAGGAAACAGGCAGGCATGTTAGACAAACATAAAGGTGGCTAAAGTTCTCCTGATGTACATTCTGAGTGAGGAGGACAAAAGCCAGAGGAAACCAGGGAGGGAGAGAGTGCCCAGACCACCCATGGCCTTATATCCACATTAAAGATTTTAAATCTTATTACCTGTGCACCAAGCCCTCTTGGAAGATTTTAAAGAACTAAAGTATTTTCCTTTTGGTTTTATAAGAATTCTTTGTGTATCAATCAATCACAGAAGGTTTTTAAGCAGGAACACAACATGGTTCACTTATGTGTATTTTCAAAACATTGTTTTGATTTTTCTCCAAAGGATGGAGATGGTGGAGTAGAGAAGGGGGAGACTAGTTCCAAGTCATAAAGGAAATCCAGGTGAGAGGTGAGCATTGGCTTAGGCTAGTGTGTTGACCAGGTGAGTTAAGATATAATTTGGTTGGAAAACGAAATTTCCTGGCTATCCAAAACCCAAAACTACAAGTCTCCATACCACTCATAACCATATAAATGGATATAATCTTTCTAGAAGACAACTTGACAATATATAGAAATCCTTAAAATTTCCTTTGGCCCTGACTGATACGGCTGCATGTGCTGGGCATCAGCCTGCAAACTGAAATGTCACCTGTTAATTCCTGGTCAGGGCACATGCCTGGGTTGCAAGCCAGGTCCCTGGTTGGGGCATGCAAGAGGCTATCAATTTATGTTTCTCTCTTTCTCCCTCCCTTCCCGTCTCTCAAAATAAATAAAATCTTTTTTTAAATATTCCCTTTAACTCAGCAATTCCACCTCTAGGCATTTACCATAAGGAATAATTGTGGATATGTGCAAAGAGCTCAAGGAATATTTAGAGTAATGTTATAAATAAGATTGAAAACCATCAAAAAATTGTTGCCCAGATCTTGATTTCTAAATGTGATTTTCTCACAAAAGAAACTAGGGCTGCTTAGAGAAATGGTTGATTCTGGGTCTTAGGCAGGGAAAATACAAGATGAGCATGGAGCAGAAAGTAAGGAAACACTCCAAAAACAGGGAAAAGGGAATATCAAAGAAACAGGAGCCAAACTAAAAGATCTCCCAATGGCCAAAGCTAGAACATTTTTAATATAAATGTTTTATAATAAAAGTAGTATTGTAGTAATAGATTATAAGTCAAAGTATAAAATAAATATATCTAAGACCTCACCAATATATACGGTTGAATAAATAAAGAGGAGGAAAGAGGCAAATCTTTCTTACATAAGAATTCCAAATAATTTATGTAACTAACCCACCCCTGAAGATGGAGCTTACTATTTCCAACCCCTCTACTCCATAATTCATGACTGTGTGTTGGACTTAGTGACTTCCTACTGACAGAGAATGGGAAATAGGAGGACAGATAACTTTACAGTGGAGAACCTGGTAAACCCCCCCCCACACACTTAGCTGAACTACCAAGGTAAATATTGCGAGGGATACGGCATGTCCATACCATGCATGCACAATGAAATATGAGAAAGGCACTTCACTTCTGCTATTCTTCACCAAACCCATTATCCAGTCTAATCATTAAAAAAGATAAACCCAAATTTAAAAACATTCTGCAAAATATCTGACAGTTATCCCAAAATTGTCAAGATCATGAAAAATAAGGAAAGAGACTAGGGAAGTGACTCAATACAATAGAGTCCCCTGAACTGGATTCTAAAAAAGAAAAAAGGTATTAGTGGAAACACTAGTGAAATCCTAATGAAGTCTGGAGTTTGTTTAGTAGTAGTATGTTGTACACACATGTCAGTTTCTGTGCTTTGATGAACAGACCACAGTTATGTTGACAGTAGGGGAAACTGGTAAGGGTAGCTGGGAACTCAGTGTGACCACTGTAACTTTTCTGTAAATCTAAAAGCATTCCAAAATGCAAGTTCATTTAAAAACTAAACTTAAAGTATGGTTGAAGCCGCAGGAATAACACCCCTAAAATGATTACAGAATTACTCAAGGAGGAGCAGGGTTTTCCTAGCTGGTGATTTTCCACCCACATTGGTTTGCTGCCAGCACTTTCTGCTGCTTTCTTATATATGCTTGCCTGGTGGTTATAATTTTCTTTTGAGACACTGGGAATTTGTGTGATTAAAAAAATGATTCTGTGAAATTTGTTTAAAGGATTATTAGTGAAACATACTATGCTATAGTCATAAAATGGACTATAGTTGTAAAGTTAAAAATAATGTTTTAGACATGATAAAATAATATATGGAGAACTCTAAAGATTCTACCAAAAACCTACTAGAACTAATAAATGGATTCAGTAAAGTAGCAGGATACAAAATTAACATTCAAAAAGTGGTTGCATTTGTATACACCAATAATGAATAATCAAAAAATAAATTAAGAAAACAATCTCATTTACAATTGCATAAAAAATAAAATATATAAGAATAAATTTAACCACAGAGATAAAAGACCTGTACTTGGAAAATTATGAGACACTGAAGAAAAAAAAATTGAAAAATATACAAATCAGTGGAAGCATATATTGTGCTCATGGATAGGAATACTTATCATTAAAATGTCTATACTACCCAAAACATTGTAATCCCTAGAAAAATACCAACGGCATTTTTCACAGAACTAGAAGAAATAATCCTAAAATGTATATGGAACCACAGAAGATCCCCAGTAGCCAAATCAATCTTGGGTAAGAAGAAAAAAGTTTTAAGTATCACACTACCTGATGTCCAATTATACTATAAGGCTATAGTAATTGAAACAGCACAGTACTGGCATGAAAACAGACACATAGATCAATAGAACAAATAGAGAGCCCAGAAATAAACCCAGACATATGACAAAAAAAGGTAATGGATAGAAAGACAGTCTATTCAATAAATAGTGTTGGAAAAACTGGAAACATATTTAAAAAATAAAATAGACCACCTTCTTATACTATATACAATAAACTCAAAATGGATTAAAGACTTAAACATAAGACTTGAAACCAAATATTCCTAGAAGAAAATCTCTCTGACAATACATTTCTCTTAGCAATATTTTTTTCTGATATTTCTCCTCATGCAAGGGAAACAAAAGGAAAAATAAACAAATGGTACTACATCAAACTAAAAAGGATTTGCATAGCTAAAGAAAATATCAACAAAACAAAAAAATGTATTGAATGGGAGAAAATACTTGCCAATGATTCATCCAATAAGAGATCAGTAACCAAAGTTTATATAGAACTCAGACAACTCAATATCAAAAACAAAATCTTATTTAAAAATATACAAAGGACCTGAATAGACTCTTCTCCCAAGAGAACATACAGATGGCAAAAAGACATATGAAAGGATGCACAACATCACTAATCATCAAAAAAATGCCAATTAAAACTCCAGTGAGCTATCACCTCACACTTGTCAGAATGGTATCATCAATAAATCAATAAACAAGTGTTGGCAAAGGTGTCTAAAGAAAGGGAACCCCATGTACTGTTGTTAGGATTGCAGTTTGGTGCAGTGACTATGAAAAAGAATATAGTTTCCTTGAAAAATTAAAACTAGAACTACCTTATGACCCATCAATTTCACTCTGGGTTCAAGGAAATCCAAAACACTAATTTGAAAAGACAGATGCAACTCTATGTTCATTGCAGCATTATTTACAATCACCAAAATATGGAAGCAGCCCAAGTAGCTATCAATAGATAAGTGGATAAAGAGATGATACATATATATAATAGAATATTACTTGACTATCAAGGAATGAAATCTTACTATTTGCAACAGCATGGATGGACCAACATATTATTAATGTGAGGTTTCCCTGTTGGATCCTCTTATATATTCCAAACTTCTCTGTCATGGGGATTGCTGTTATTTGAAATTGAGTATTTTTGGTCTTAACTCTATAACTGAGCTCAGGAATTCTTTGAGCACGTGAAGACCTTACTCATTTGGGACCTCTGCACTTGCCCTGTTTTCATTTGTCTGAATGTGTGGCTCCAAGATTTTCTCATGGTCAACCTCCTCTTGTTAAAAGTCTCAGGTGAAATGTCACCTTTTCAGAGAAACTTTCATGACCACCTTACCAAAATAGTGCTTGCTATCCCCACCCACTCCCTCAAATTACTCTGCTTTATTAGTCTTCATAAACACTTGCTACCATCTAAAATTACAGGATTATTTGTTCACTTGACTATGGTCTTCCTACTCCTTCTAGAATAGAAGTTTCCTGACAAAAGGGACTTTGCCTACGTCCCAGCCTCTCCACACCCAGGTCCTGGTCTGTGGCCTCACACAGCAGGTGCCTGGTAAGTGTCTGTGGCAAAGATGCATAAATAGGTCTTGGCTAAATACATACATGTAGAGCCCAGCACATACAAGTGATACAGAATGTATAGTATTGTCCAGATGAAAAATGCAGCAAGAAGAGGGCTAAATCCTAAGCCCGGAAGGAAGCCATAAGTGCAAAGTGGAGGAAGAGGAGACAGTGGAGAAGACCCAGAAGTGGGATGGAGAGGAGAACGAGTTCCAGGACAGTGTCATTTTAGCCACGAGAGGAGGCCTTGGGAAAGGAGGGGCAGGTTACCTCTGGCAACATTAAATGCTGGGGTCAAGAAAAGTCAATGGTTTTAACAACTCAAATATGATCTCTAAGAAGCACAGTTCACTTGTTTGTAGAACAAAGCATGTGGGTTTCCACTCTAAAACCTGCCACCTCCTTGTGCATATAAAGCCTTGTCCCCTTCAGCAGGGGCAGGATTGCTGCCATATTATTACACCCTCACTGTAGTATGTCACTAAATAAGTGCATGAAGAAATTCCAAAAGAGAACTACAAGAGTTTGTGATGTATTTTGTGTGCTTTATATTGAATTAATGTTGCCCTCTGAGTGTGGGGTTGTGATGAATCTTTTTCCACTTTATAAAAACATTTTTGCATGTTTCAAGCTTTCATAAATATACATGTATTTTTATAAAATATGTATCTGGCATGCTTGTCCAGTTAATAAATATATAGATAACTAACATCAACTTATGTCATGCCATACTGTCGCCTATTACCATATTTCTAAACATTAAGCAAACCAACCAAAACCCAATGACACTAACATTATCCGTAGATGTTTTCTGACAGAACAAAACATCCTACGTCCTCTAAACTTTACATAACTTCACCATAGTCTAAATTCTTTCTTCCAAAGCAATGTGTTAATAAACCAACACATTAAGATGGAACATTCAAGATGTTGAATTCCACAGGATTGCCAGGTACTTGTTAAGGCAGCTTTTACTATAATTCACTTAGATACACAGCAGTGAAAACCAGGATAACTAAAGCTTTTAGAAGATTCCATGAAATAAGACAAGTCCTAACAAGTTAAGAAACATTGGTAACAAAAAAAGAGCAGATATAAAACTTTTTAGTTGAGAAGTAAAGCAGCAGGGTTTTGATGCAAGGGCTGAGAAGGAAGGCCCAAGTGTTACTCCCCAGAGCTGCGCAGCAGCATCTCAGATACTTAAGTCTATTGGATTGCATTCTCCTACTTTCCTGTCCTCTTCAGAGGTGACAGCAGCCAGCCCTCCTGTCTCATCACTTTAATTTATGATTTAAAATATAAAATAAACTTAGAAAATCTGAAGGACTTTTCCATCCTAGGATATTTTCCTTTAGGTTAAAAACCTCCTCTAGATAAATTCTTTCATATTTGAAACTGCACTAAGAGGAAGGGAGGAAAGGAAGTGGATTCCAGGCACATGTTACAGGAAGCAGTTATCAGAAACCCAAGTGACAGCATGTCCTTACAAACTATTCAACAATTACAGACTCCATATTTTGTGCCTTTTTCATTGTTGTCCCTTTTAGTTGAGGCATCACCTATGGTGACACTTAATGTTCATCATGACAAACCCATAGCTCTCAGCTCACTTCTCAGCATCTCTGAGCATACACTGACCACCTCTACCCTCAACTATAACTCTGGAAGTTTTAACCTGGGCCTGTAGGTCACCTCTCTTTGAAGAGGTATCTCATCAGGAGGACTGGTAATACTTCAGGTTGACATACTGACAACACTGAAACAGGTATGAGCCTTGAAACCAACAAGCAGATTCTACCAGTCAGGCAGGGTCATGCCTGACCCCTGATCCATTTACTCATACAACAAAAGTAAACTTTCATTAGAACACAGATTCAGCTTTTAACACTGCTGTACATCACTACAAAAAGACCTAATTCCTCATTGTGCTTATTCCTACACATTAACTCCTAATCTAGGAAAACACTGTCATCATTCATGAATTAGAGTTGTGTATACACAGAGAGACTTATTTTTCCAATTTGGTAGAAATCCAAAGATTGAAACTGTAGGGTTGCATTCCAAACACATTGGACCTCTTCTCTATCTTTTGGTTCCAATATACTTCATAACACTGAAAAGTTAGACTTTGAATTTTTCTAATTCCCCAGCAAAGTAAGAATTTCAGGGGTAATCAATGTTAGGTATAAGGGTAGGATCATGTCCACCTCCAGATACAATGGTGGCCAACTTTGAGAGAAACGAATGACCCTTTGACTGTCTCAGTTAATTCCCAACTTATTCTCATCATGGTTCATGCTCCTTCCTGTCTCCTAGGTCTGGGAATCTCCAAGTGGTAGGTAGTACTTATTTCAGTTAGGTCTCAAGAAGTTGTGGAAAATGTCATAGCATAGATTTTTTTAGTCATGATAGCATTTAGGCCATTCTTGATGTCATCAGATGCAGAATCTGAGATCTAGCAGTGACTTGTGCAAAGTTACCCAGATAAGCAGAGGTAAAAGTTGTCCTTATACACTCATCTAAGGCTTTTAAGGAGAGTGTCCTTGATGTGTGTATGTACAAGGGCCCAACAGGGTTCCTGCCTCAAAGGGGCCTCCACCAACATAGATTGTTTCCATTATAAACATGTCTCTGTGTGTATTTCTCAAAGAGTTGTCCCCAGACCAGCAGGATCAGCACCACCTGGGAACTTGTTAGAAATGTACATTCAGGTTCCCCCAAACCTTCTAAATTAGAAATTCTGAGGGTGGAGCCCAGTAACCCAGGTTTAATAAGCCTTTCATATGCTCCATATAAAGCTTTTCTTACCTGCAGCTATGTCAGGAGCCTTCTCTCTGTTTTCATCTAAAACCTGACACAATAAAGCATTTACCTTCACTGAAACTTGGTATGAAATAGATCAATCTTCCTCACACATTAAAGTGAATAATAACTACTTAGTGATCTTGTTAGAGAGCAGAACCTGAGAGTCATCATGTCTAATAAGCTCCCAGGTGATGTCAACACCACTGGTCAGCGAGCCACACTTTCAGGGGCAAGAGAGTCTAGCTAATTAGCTTCAACAGGCATCAAATTTGGGGGCTGAGTATCTTGGATTGAGGAGGGGTGATAAGTGTGATAGCTCATCATTCATGCGACCTCTCATAGTGTCAATGTCTTTGACATCCTGGGGTCCTCTGTAAAGACATACATAAATCAGTAAGCCTTTAATCCCTAACACCTCAGCAATTATTAGGTAGTTGTTGTGCAAGTGCAATAGTGTCTCTGGAACAAGGCATAGGATTGAGGAGCAACTGGGGGAGGTTTGGGCTGTAGTAAGAGGACCCGCCCAGTGAGAAACCCCCTGAGCAGCATGGTGGTGGGAGGGCTCTGAGGACCCATGTGGGGGGTCACAAGACAGACATGGGGCTAACAAGGCAAGTTGAAAGGCACTGAAAACAAGCTCAACTGTCTTCAGTTTCCAGGAGGGTCAGCTCAGGGCATTGGTGTGGAGCAATGTCTATTAACTCTACACAGTGTAGTAGTCCTAATCACATCCAATGGCATGCCTTCATCTTCACTCAGCATTTGGGCTTTTATCATAAAAACTATTCCTTACGTCTTGATACACGGTAATATTACACCTTCCTTTTTTTTATTTTCCTTTTCTTCCTTCTTTCTTATTTACATTGGGAACTTTCATCAGAAAAATATTGTTCTCCACAGTTAAGGGAGACACCCAGATACCTAATGTAAAAAGTGCTGTTGGATGCACACAAGGCAACATATGACCGTCATGAATTATTCGGACTAACATCCCAGTGATGGGACGTGCATTTTGGTGGGATGCTCAGCCCCAGCATGACAGCAGGGCAAGAGCAGGTTCTACCACCTTAGGGATGTTCCAATAGGGGCCTTTTCTTCTGATTTACAGCCCTGCATTCTATAATCAGTTTTCACACTCCTCCTTGCTTCTGACTTGAACAACTGGATAGTTCCTAGCAATTGTATAGTTCAAAGGTCAAGTAGACACAATGACTAAAACCACATTTATGGAGGAGAAAGGCAGGCCAGATCCCTAATCATATTCAGGGTACAAATTAAAGACCAGACACTCTGTGGTTCACTAACAGAAGCTTTGATGTTACTCAGGCCAAATTACCTCTGCTTTCCTGGCTGACCTTATATAATGGATCTTAAAACAACGATGTCCCAGGGCATATTAAAGAACACAGCCCCACTATCCAATGGAGTAAGACTTCTAGCACCAGGTCTTTCTGATGTGGGTTAGGAAGGAAGGTGAAAAAAATCTCCTATCTTATCCTCCAAGTGACTTTGATAACAATCAGTTCACTGGCACTTTAAACGTAGTTGAATTACACTATTCCTATTGCTGCTGAATAAAGAAATGAGCTGGAAAAAACCAGAATATTCCCTTTCTTGGTGGTTCTAAATTATAGTTAGCTGGTGACTTAAAATTTATCTGTAACAAGGCTTGAACCCTGAAGTATTCTCCCCAGTGATGGTTCAGCAGTTGATATTTATGTGTACTCTCTCCCAGGCCAAAAGAACCTCTTTGTCTTTCCAAATATCCTGCCAGGCTCCACCAGGGAATTCTGGATGATGTAGAAGATTCAGGAAGTGAATTGAGGCTGCCAGGAATCTTCATCCAGGTTTATCATCCCTGTAGACTCTAGGAGAAAGAAGCAGGCTGGCTGGCTGAGTGATGCAGATAAGCAGATGGCCTGGGCACAAGTTAAATGAACTGCATATTGGCTTCCAAATTCTCCTGCATCTAAAACTATCAAAATAACGTAATGTTGCTGCAGATTTCATTATCAACTTGATGAATGTTTTCCATGATGAGAGAGAGGGGACAATAAATTAAACTCTTTATTACCTTTTAAATGTTAAGTTCCCTTTCATAACACATAACAAGTAGTTAAGAGAATGAAATGTTAAAGACATTTGTATATTTAATTTTTAAGAGAGTTTCAAATTTATATTTTTAGGATCATGGTGAGGAATCAAAATAAAATTTAAAAACTGAAAAAAAATTATTCAAGGCAAAGAGTGCCCAAGTTTCATAAGAAATGTTCTATGGCACATTTACAAACAGAAAAATAAAAGACTGCATTCAGTTGCATGAAGATTTCATTAGCTTAGAAAACAAAAGAAAAACATCATACATGTCTGCCATTGATGGCAAGCACTGATTCTTCCCCAGAGAGGTGAGTTATCTGAATGAATTCACACATGAAGAATAAATTTAGGATCATAATTTATTAGATACACTTAGTTTAAGTCTGAAGCACTGGAAAGCAGGGAGTTATAACCATAGGTCTACATTAAATTATATTCAAGGTCAGAAAACATCATCAATGATGATGAAAACTTTGTGTAGTGGTCTTTTATCACCATGCGGGGGGGGGGGGAAGAAATGTCTATTTTTTGGCATTTGTTAAAAAATCACTGGAGCAAAGGTGAAAAGAAAAAAGTTGCGTTTGGCTTAGTCTTTACATGTGTTGTCTCTCCTGCGAAGCACAGGTAAGCGGCCCTGTGCTGTACCCCACAGGGAGGGACTGAGCTCTTGACTACACATTGAGATATGTTAAGATCTGCAAGTCCCAACGACTCATCGTTTTAGTACTAGAGAAATTATTTATGTCATTATAAAGCCATAACTATTATCTCTGAGAATCTGTGAAGGCTGCAGCAGAGTGCTTTTTAAATAAAAATAAAAACAGAGCAATTACAAGTAAAATGATCTGAGGACTGGAGAACAAACCCATATAGCAAGTAGAAGTCACCGTGACTTTGTGTAGTGTGTTCTTCAGAATAGGTTTTTTCTATAAACCTCATCCATTACTTGAAAGCAATCAGTATACCTTGGTTCTTTACACAGTTAAGTGTTTTCTATATGCAAATATTTTGAGGGGGTGCTGGAAATACAAATGTAGAGTAGACATCTATGGTTTTGCCTATGCAGCATACATTTCCCCTGCTTTGGATAACAGCGCTCCCTGTTTCTATGGGGAACTGCTTCACTCCTATTCTAATCATCTCGAGTGGTGGAGCCCATCTCCGTTCTCCCCGCTCGTGTACACGGAGAGGGACACTTGACTCAAAGTTGGCCAACCAGATCCCCCACTCCCTGGAGAGGTCTGCAGATGAGCACATGCCTCAGGAAGGGCCAATCAGAGTCTTGATGTTAAAAGAACACAACTCCTTGCGTGGCTGGTTGCCATGGCCACCACTACATGGAAGTGTTTGAGAGAACAAAGCTGTCAATCAGAGGTAAGAAGAAAAGAGAATGTTGATGACATTAAAGTCCAAATGAAGTCCTTGAAATCCCTAGAGCAGCTGAATGTTCTGTAACTTTTCCTCCATTCCTGTGAACTACCCTTACAGCCTTTCAAACAGTTTCTCTTTGTATTACATAGAGTTTGAGTTGAGTTCCACCTCATCAAGCAAAAAAAGTTCTGGCTACTTAAACTGCGAGGCCAAATTGACCCGGTCTATCTTCTGACATTACAGTCCACAGGGAAAGACCACCAATCAGACAAGTAAACCTGTGATTTCAAGCTGCAGGGGTAGCATGAATGGCTGTGACACAGGCTAACACTTTACAGAGCATGGTCATCAGAAACCTTGAAAACAAACCTTAAATCTGTAGCCATACAACCTGCAAACCCTTTTAGGTCTGCAATCTGAGCTAGAGTATAATTTCAGAAACCTTTCAGAGAGGGCTGGTCTTATTCTGTTAGGCTCAGGAACTCCATGCCATGCTCTAGGCACAGGCTCACTGGCTGGGTCTGGCAGACAAAGGGAGATTGGCCAGCTAGTTGGCCTGACAGCAACTGTGGGTTCTGCAGGGAAAGTGTTAGAAGCAAAGTGGCCTTCCAGATGAGGGAGCAATTGTTGGCAATTAAAGTAAACAATTAAACATCTATTCCACCTTTCCTGATAGAAGTATTTTCTGTTTAACAAGAGAAGACTTATTCTTTACTTAAGAATTCAAGCTAATGATGTGAAAGGAATAATAGAACTAGACCATAACCTGTTTGCAATCCCATAAAACAGTTGCCAATGGATAAAGGCATTTGGTAAGAGGAGATGAGGAGCATTCCAATGCAGGGACTGGCTGTTGCCACCTGAGTCAATGATAGCACTTAGCATCCTTAGAATTTAGAAAAACAGACACTGTGTGATTCACGTTGGGATGCAACATGAAGCACATAGTCCTGCCTATGAATCGTTCTTGCCACAACGGGTAAATCAAAATGGAATCAATCCTGTAGACATCTTTCATTTATTGGAAAGAGAGGAATAGAAAAGCAAGTTAAATATCACCCCGAAAAAGCAACAGACAAATACAAAGGAAAAACATCCTAAAAAAAGAACTCAATCTCTGCAACAAGTCACCTCAGAAGGTAAAAAAGAGGGAGGAAGAGAATTAATCCAGATTAAAGAGATTTAAGAAAAGAACCAAATTAAAACATGGATCTTGCTTGTGTCCTGAGTTAACCAAACCAACTATTAAAATGACCTTCAATGACAACCAGAGAAATTGAATGGTGGAGTAGATATCATACACTACCCAAAAAATTATGATGGATAAAATGTTAAGACTATAGTTACAATGTGGCCTGTGTTTTTAGAGAAGGACACTGATGTACACAAGAGCAAAACAAGAATGTGTGAGGTTTGCTTTTAAATGTTTTAGCAAAGAAATACAAAGGATAGGTAAATATTGCAAATGGACTGAAATCCTAAGTGATGAAACTGAGTGATAGGCAAATGGAGATTCATTGTCCTATTCTTTATTCTTCACGTCCATTTGAAACTTTCCAAATAATTTTTTATTTTGCTCTTTGCAAAGAAAAGTATCTTTTTTAAAGAACATACTACTGAGAATCTCAGTGAGACAAAACACATATTGCTATTAAGCAACTTAAAAGTCAGTCAAGAGAAAACAAGAGAGAGACCAGCTTTCAAAAATATCTCACTCAATAACAAAATGTGTTTGAGAGCAGAACATTACATGATACTACACGGGATGATAGCTATTATTTTTCAAAATTGTAGCCAAGAATAAAGAAACTCTTTAGTAACATAAATAATTTTTAAAAGGATTTAGAGCAATTAGAGATAACAATTTTTGAAAGTCAGAAAATATGCATTTATAATGAAAATGTTTTAAGTTTGTAAATGTACCTCTATACATAATTTTTTTCACCACTTCTTTCTGTCAACCAATCCAGGTTTAGATATTTGTTTGAAAATGATATTTTTAAAGTTTCAAATACTGGATTTAACAGAAATTATCAATTCACAGTAATATTTACCACTTAGATTTGTAAACAACAGCAAAATAAAATAGAAAATACCAAGCTTATATTGAAAAAAGAAATAGTGTCAAGAAAATGATTATCCATGGAGACAAATGTAGAACAATTCATGAAGACAGAAACCACAGTCTTTCCATACAAAATGCAGCAGGTTTAAAATAAAAGATGTGAGGATGATGACAAAACCCAAGATAAATGTTATATCAACAATGTTGTATTAACAAAAAGCGAATCCAGAAGCACATTGTGCCACCATTTTCCCTTGAAAAAAATTGAAAATCATAAGATAATTATTTAGCCAAAGGAAGAATTTTTGGTCTGTGATGTTATGTAAATTCAAATTTACAGTTAAAATATAACAGGGCTCTCCAAAGAAAAGGTTGATGACTTTTGCCCCCATGACTTGAGGACTGCATGCATGCTTCCAGGTCACAGTGTGACCACAAAGACTCCGGTGGCCCCTGAGCCTGTCTTGTCAGAGCCTCCTCCTTGGCACGTCTGTTATCATGTACACAATTGCCATACTCTCAAGGAAATCAAAAGGCTTCTTAAAAATCTTCTCATCTTTAAGGTCAAAGGTAAGCACTCAAAAAGATTTCAAAAGATATTTCAGTAGATGACACCAAAACTAACTAAAAATAAATTTGGCAAGAATCCTATCACTACTAGGAAAACAAGAAAAAAATGACATAGAAGGCAGACATTGACAGAAATGCAAATGATTCTGCCATTTGACCCTGAAATGTTCTCCATTTTATAAGAGCAGGATTTTAAATTTGCCACAAACTACTGACAAAATGAAAATGACAAATTACCCCACAAGCCTAAAGTGTGACAATGTTTCAGTGAATGTGCTTCTTTTCAGAAAAAAAATGTTTGCTTTTCTTTTAAAATATTTTTAAATTATCTACTAAAGATAAGCATTAGAATAAGAACTTCTGTCATGTTGTTCCTTGTCTGCTGTGACTATATTATTAAAAAGAGGCTAGCTATCTATAGGAGGGTTAAAAAATATATTGGATTGCATTGGGGACAGGGATTACTCACATACTTTAACATTTTCTATAATCTTCAGGAATGAGGAGAACTGGAAAATCTCCCACACCTCCTCTCCTCTCCTCGTTTGTTCCATCCCATGGGAGAAGGCACACTGATCTCCTTTGTGATCCCTATTAGAACACGGCAACGAGGGGGCAGCTCAACTGCTTCAGGCTACGGTAGCTGCTCTCTGCTCTGATCTGCAGTGAGGCTTCTTCCAAGAACTGGCTGTAGTTGCGGTCTCCTCCTTCTCCTCCCCCCTTATTCGCACTTCAATCCCATCCCATCATGCTTCTTCTACCTTCTGCCATGACCCCAAGTCTTCACAAGGTCACCAGATGCTTCTATGTATGTTGCCAAATCCAGGAGTCATTTCTGTCCTTCATGCACTCAACTTTCAACAGTCTTTGACTGTTTCTCATGCTTTTATCAGTGAACTATCTTCTCTGGATGTCCACGAGGCCACACTCTCCTAGCTCTTGTCCTATCTCACTGGGTACCCCTGTGCGTGCCCCTCCATCTGGATCCTTCTCTTTAGCTCCACCTCTAAGTACTAATGCATTCTTTTTAGGAGAAAGGCATGAAGAAAGCATCAGGATTTCTGAGAAACTACTTTCTCCTTGTTCAGTCAATATGTCTTCTTTTTCTGCCTCTATCTTTCCACTTCCCTTGTTCTAACTGTAAGACCTAAAGAAGTTTTAGAGTTTCTTTCACCATTTCGTTGATTTTTAGACCACCTATGATGTGTAAATTACAGAAAACAACATCAGTTGTTTTTTCTACCTCATGGGTTGAGGTAGAAAAACTCTGAAATTATTAGATGCCCCACAAAACACTAAAGTAACTTTAGTGTCTTATCCTGTGTTAAATGTTAGATTTGGAAAGAAAAACTTCCTGGTACTCTCGGTCACAATTTGTTTGAACAATGGATTATCTAAACCAAAAACTCAATAGGACGCTGAGTTAGTGGACACAGGATGTACCAGGACAACCAATGCCACTCCCTGCAGAGGAAGAAGAACCCCTTCATTATACCTTTCCAGTGATTGGTCTCAGTACAGTCATCAGAACCCCATCTCGGTGACTACACAGCCTAACACTTCCTTCAGCTAGATTTAATGTCACTTTGCTTGGGTCCGGATCCCACTCAGCCATGTCTGAGCAATTACCTTGGACGTAAGTTACAAAGACTATGTAATAAAAGTACCCACATCATAGGGCTGTAAGGATTCATACACATAAGGTGGTAAGACCACTACTTTTATTGTTACTTTTTATTTTTATTGTATTTTTCCATTACCATTTGTCCCCCTCACTCCCCTCCCCCTGCAATCACCGCACTGTTGTTCATGTCCATGAGTCCTTTTTCCTACTGCCTGATCCCCTAACCACCCTACCCCCCCACACAGAGCTGTGAGCCTGCTCTCTACAGTCTATCTCTATTTTGCTTGTTAGTTCTGTTTGTTCATTAGATTCCACATATGAGTGAAACCATATGGGTTGGGAGCAGCCCACGTGTCCATCAGTAGATGAGTGGATAAAACAACTATGAGTCATTTACACAATGGAAAAAGAAGAAAATTTTACCCTTTGCGACAGCATGGATGGACCTGGAGAACATTAAGCTAAGTGAAATAAGCCAGTCAGAGAAAGGCAAATATCATTCCTGTTTTCAAGGTGAAAAACTAAACCTCAAAGAGATTAAATAATTCATATGCCTATGTAAGAAGAGAGGGCAAAATTCAGGCCCCTCCCTTCATGATGTGTTCAGCATTCTTTCCCATGCAATGAAATGATTTCCTGAAGACAAAATATATTTGCAATCTACAGTTCATACTGCTAATCAAACAAGAGCAGGCAAGACGACTTGCCATTTAACAAGCTGGCAAACCAAAACCTGGCAAATTTAATCTGTGCTTATGTGGGAATATTTTGCATCTGACTGACAGAGACCTTGTCTAAGAATAATGGGAAACCCTACCTAGATTAGAAGTCTGAGGGAGAAAAAAGAGTGGTGATTACAAACTATTAAAATGAGCCCTGAGTGAGGAGAAGCTGCTCCTTGACATCTGATAAAAAACAGAAAGGTCACCAGTTAATTTAAGTGTATCGTCTTTCCTGGAAAGCAGAGTGGTTTCCCTTCCATTTAGTTCTTATTTTGGGTAATAAAACTCCCAGGCAGCTCCCTCCTTGCTGAGCTGCCCCCGAATGCTATGTCACCAGAGCCCAAGATGTGACCTGACATATTCATCACTGGAAAAAAAAAAAACAAACTAAACCCCACATCCTTTTACCCCTCAAATTTATTTTGTCCACAGGTATTCAAGAACTAGAAACTGAAATAGCCTGAGCCTCTGACTTGAATTTTAACTGCTTATGTGTCTATCAGACTTTCCAAAGATATCCAACCTGCTGTGTGTAGTTCTAATTCTCTTCCAGGTGCAAGAGAAGCAACTACAGATGCATAAAACATGTAACTCAGTCTTCTCACTGCATTTCCTTTGAGGGGATTAGAGCCCTCACATCACCTCCTCTGGCTTTCACAGGTCAAGTTCTAAACACAAAATGCAAGAGTCCTGAAATATATAGCTTTGGAAAAATACCTCCTAGCTTCCTCCCCTCCCCATTAAAGCCAAAAGTCACTTTTTTTATTCTTGCCTTTGGGCAACCACTGGGTGCTCCCCCTGCCCAGTAAGTCTCAGCTGGGCATTGAAGAGCCCTGCTCCTCTTGTGTCCCCTTATCTGTGCTCCCAATCTTCCACTTTCCCATTCCTCCAGAGGAAAGGGGTCTTTACCAATTACCTAAGTTGCACTAGACCGACCTCCCCCCACAACTCTTGCATTCATGCTAATTAAAAGACTCTCACACCTGTCAGGCGAGTAGAGCATACTTCCGAGAATTTCTTCATGATAAACCTCTGGAATCCAGCATGTGACCATTGGCTAAGACTTTGTGCGTAATCTGACTCAGGGCAACAACTCATGGGAAATATTCAAGCCTTCCTGAACCTTCAATTGAAAGTATAATCATCTGTGTTCTCTTCCCTCGAAATGTTGGGGCAGTTTAAGAATTCATGCAATGTTAAGCTTAGAACATCTGCTTTTCAGTTTTATTAGCCATGCTCTATCAGCAATATTACAAAATCCACATCCCAATAAAAAGGGGGATCAGGAATGAGATGCACAAGAAAGAGATAGCAAAAGAAAACCCTTTGGGTATGGTTCTCCTGAAAAGGAGGGTCCACTCCCTTTGACAAGGAGAATAACAGATTAATGAATAACAAAATACCTCACCAAGTCTTTTTTGTTTTTTTTTAAAGTCCTTTCAAAAATACCTCATTTTTTTTATAAAGAAGATAGAACAACACTGTTAAGTCATTTGGTCAGATTTTAACTGCACAGCATCAGCATTGGAGAGCTTCATTAACTTGTCAGAGCTCACACAGAAACAGAACGGGAACCAAGGGTCCCTCAGCTCACAGGAAATAAGCTAAACTAAGACACCTTTTCCTCTTCAACTAAGTACTCTTTAGATAATTAAAGCCCAACATATGGAATTTCTGCCAGTCGTGGACTTGAATTTCATCTCAACGTGAGCTTCAAGCCTGTGTTCTTCCCATGAGGCTGGCATTTAGTCCACGTGCCCAGGGCTCAGCCTCCAGAGGCCCTCTTGGAGGAGAAAGGCCTCGGGTGGGACCATCATCAGTCGGAATTCTCAAAGCTTCTGCTCCTTTGAATTATACAACTGAAGAATTCAAAAACATATTAATGGGCCAGGAGTAGGTACAGTCTTTCTCCTTCCTTGAGAATTAGAATAAGTATTTTCCTTTTTCATCAAATAAACTAAGACATTTTCTCTTCCCCATGGGCTGTTTTTTTTTTTAAATTATGAAAATAACTAAAGCTATTAATATCAAGTTTAGAAGCTTTATCATCTACCCTTCTGAAACTGACAGCTTATGGAAGTATTTCAGATCTACCCATGGTGCTAATTAGTGATGAAAGCAATGATCTTAAAGAAATCCAAATAAGGAAATAAGTTTTAAATCATGCATTTATTTATTCCTATCACCTTCCAAAAATAATGATTTGAATGATATTACAAAAATATATGTAATATGCTAAAATAAGACTTGGAAGATGCAACCAAGAGCTGAAACTACTAGACTATTTTAAACAGAAACTGACATTTGCCATGCCCAGGGCTGGACATTGCTCTTCACGAAAGGGGTGGGGTGCACCACAGTAGGGTTGGGTGAAAGGCTGCTTAACAAAAAATTCCTGGCCATTTTTTAATCATAAATAAGATTTGAAAAGTGAGATAAGAGCGAAGTTTCTCCTGTTTGCCTCCTTTTTGATTCTGCTTCTAAACTTAAATAAGAAATTTTTGCCCTTAATTTTGTATTTACTTACTTTCCCAAATAATGTGTCACCTTCTAAATTCAAGACAATTTTTGTTGCCTTTCCCAAGGGGACTTTTGCTGGCAGAAGTAGTATGGTGAACCGGAAAAGCCCTGGACTAGAACGCCGTCAGCTTGGGTCTAGGCCCAGAATATGTTCTTAAACTCACACTTGATCTGGGAGAAGTCACTTCACCTGCCATCAATTTGAATTTCCTCACTTGTGAAAAAAGTAGAACCAGATGAACTGTCAAATCCTTTTCAGCACCAGCATTCACTGTTTACTCGAGCAAATTTCTGCCACTGTTATTTTCTAGAAAACCACAGCAAGTGTTCGTTTGCTAAGTGCAGTCATGAAAAAATTTGGTGTATGACTTTGCTCAAGTGACTACCCCATTTTACAAACTGACTCCATGTACCAGACCAACTGCCTTCTTTGCATTGTTCATGTCACTACAAAATTCCTTTTACTGGTTTATTTTGCAAACTCCAAGAGAAATTGAAGCTGTGGCCTCTGCCTTGGGACCCTCCAACCCTTTTGCTGGCTGTGTCTCCTGGCTCCATCTGTTGGCCGTGTTCCATGACTGCACCTGCTGCCCATGAGTCAATCAAACCACCTATTGTTCTTACCTCACTACCCCACTTCTTGATTACTAAGACAGCAGACACCTGAAAATTCAGTTGCCCCCACCAATAATAAAATGATGTAAATCTATGGTCTCGTTTCCCTAGCAACCGCATCCTTTTGATCAGCACCTCCTGAAAAGTCTCGCCTTTAAAACCCTTGCCTAATTCTCCCCATAGAGCTTGTCTTCAGTTTATGCCAAAGGCTGTATTCTGATTTGCAAATTATATCAGAATAAAACTCTCTTATCCCTCAGAAGAGTCCTGTGGAATGTTTGTTTATACCTATATGGATTGACAACTGATATCAGCATTAATTTCTTCAGACCACATCCGTCAAGGTTTTACATGCCAATTTTTCATACTTTGTGTACCATTAAGGTCCATTTCTGATCTCTAAAGACAATTTTTTCACACCCATAATTCTTTTTAGCAAGAAATCAAAATTCTCCCTTGAATGACCCTGCTTCTCTGCAAAATAAACAATCCAAACTTAATTGCTTTGAACCATTGGCTGTTGCAGAGTTTTATAGATTTTTGTGAGTTATCCCAGATTTGACATCTGTAATAGTGATGTCATGGGACCAAAAAAAAAAAAATGAAATATCTGCTGCCTTCATATGTCTTCTGAGAGCTTCACGCAGTTCTGGTCTGATGTGCAGTTGAACCCAATTACTGACGAACCAGTAACTTCCTAACACCATGAACACCCTGTCAAAGTGAAGAAAATTTGAGACTTCTTGATTTAATGGCAGAAAATAAGAGGAACCTGTTTTTCTTTTCTTCATCCATTTATTAAAATATTCATAGAAGCCTGAGAGATGCAGAGTACAGCAGTACAGGTAATGTTAAACAGCTGCCCGCAATACTTCCGGAGCATTACAGACTGAGAAAAGGGAGGAAACGTATCTGAAATAGAAGAGCCAGAAAAAGACAGCATGGTTCATTTCCACCCAGTAGCCATGCAGACTGGTATTTCAGAGATAGATACCATAATTTCTCTGATCTACACGAGTTACCAAATGACCACCCAAATCAGATTGAGTCAAAGAGAGTTCTTGTCCCTACTGTCCTCATCGGTGTCTCTTTTACTGCAGCTACTTGATGACTGGAACTCCTACGATGTGACATTTGGTTGTGGAAGGGAGCAGGCATAACAGCACCCCTTGAGTAAGGACTTGGAAACAGGGGGCAGGAGGAAGAGAGCTGTGGAAGTGCTTTCTGAGAAGCTGATGCTGGGTGTGCTAAAACTGACGAGGAGAAAATGGTGAACTGTGTTCCCCTGTGAACGGCCCAATAACAATGAGCAATTAGGAAGCAGGAGGAGGAGGAGACCTTCTGAGTCTAGCAAAATCACACCAGAAAAATGACCACGAACTTCGTGTGGAGGTCAGCACATCTCTGTCCTTCAGCTAACATCTTAGGGAGATGAAAAGGCAGAAGGGATAAGGTAAAACTAGCCATTTAGTCTGTTAACAAATACCACCTCAAATACACAGGCCTATCCCTGTTCAGAAACAAACATTAGATTATCTAGAATCTACAACACAAATGAGGGCAGCACTCAATAAAGAGAAGAAAAGCTTTCTTCTGAAAATACACACTAGGGAAGATGATAAAAAAAATCTCAGGAGAACTTACATTAAGAAAAGCTAACTTTTCTTTTAGAAATGACTGTAAAATTGAAATGCAACATTAGAATTAAGACCAGCAGGGGAAGCAATAAAAAATGTATCTTGCATTGCTAAAAATATAATCAGTTATATGAAAAACAAACGTCAAATCTCTCAGAATGCAGACAAAATGGCAAGTGAAATTGAGAAAAATAAAAGATATAAGTAAAGAGAGGTAATGAGAGTCTAGAGATTACTGGTATTTTTTTTTAAATGCATAGCTACACAGTATTATGTGGCTCGTATTCCATTTGTTACTAAGCTAATTTTGACCTCTCCTTTAATGTCAGTTGTTAGTTCCTCAGATACGTCTTTTCGCCTACTAATGTTATTGGAATTCAGCACTTACTCTTTAAAACAATACATTCTTCTACTATTGAACAAGATATCTGCATGATTTATACACACATGCATACATATATGTTTATATATGTGTATATGTATACACAGGCACGCATGCACACACACACACACACATCCTCTTCTTTTGCTGCTGCAGAAAAAAATATCTGCCCTGACTGTAGGGGCTCAGTGGGTTGTGCACCATCCTGCAAACTGAAAGGTCACCGGTTCAATTCCCATTCAGGGCACATGTCCCAGGCCAAGTCCCAGGTTGGGGGCATGCAACAGGCAACCCATCAATATTTCTCTCTTACATCAATGTTTCTTTCCCTCTCTTTCTCCCGTCCTTCTCCCTTCTCTAAGTAAATAAATAAAATCTTTTTTAAATAAATAAATTATCCTACATCAAAAACTGTCTTTGCCAAAAATAAAAAAATAAAAAATAAATCTTGTAGCAAGGAGTGATTTCTTTATCAGGAGTTGTTTTTGTTTTTGGGAGGCTGGCGTGGGGGAAGGGTGTGGTATGTTCCCTTTGATTCTCTTCTCTCCTAACTTCCCTATCTTGTTTCTTTTTCCCTTCACCAGACACCCTGTGACACTTAGCTCTGGCATTGCTTTAACCCTTTTCTTTGCCTGAGGTGTTACTGCTCAACGACTTTCTCATGTCCCACACTTCCCTTCACATCACTTCCCTGTGGTCTGTGCTCTAGACTTTTTCTGCATTTCCTTATAATCTTTTTTTTTTTCTGTTGGTGGTTTCCATTAGATTTCCCCCCACCGCTATCTCCCCATATCATCTCTTTCATGCAGCTTCTTGCTGAACGCCCCATGCAGTCACCAAAGGCTTGCAGTGGAGAGCATGGGAGCAAGGGCATCCTGGGATTTTTGTCTTTACTTTTCCACTTACTGGTATTTTGTGGTTGGAAGAGTCTGACTCTTCAGAGCTGAGGAAGTGGAGTTTGCGCAGTTGAGAAAGTCAGATTCACATATCCACCCTTGCAAAGCTATCTTTCCATTTTTTGAAATGCTGATGCCAAATGAGGAACGAATATGATGATGAACATCGCCATTCAAAAGAGCTGCCCGGAGCACCCAGCCCTTGGATAGAAAAGTAAGTGTGGATAGAAGAGACCCCTCAGGGAGTTGAGCTTCTGTGGAATTCACCACTCTGGCATTTTGTAACCTTCCCATGACTTCCAGGACACAGAAGTGTGCAGAGGGAGGGAGTAGTAAATGGCAACTTTGAAGAAACATTAGTCTGAAAGGATACCATTTACAACATTATCAGATATTTAAAAGCACTATATCAGCACAATATGGATAATAACAAATATAGACAAGGGGCATTTAGGACCTTCTGAATTGTCTTTAGTTTCCACTGCAGAAAGAAACATGAAAATTATCAGCACACTTCACAGATACCAAGTGTCACGTTCAAGGTGGATGGCTTCTTTTACCTTCATGGCAGATTATACCATTACATCACATTATGTTACAATAGAACCTCTTAAACCACCTCCTCAGTGTAAAAATTGAACATCTGCTCTTATCACACTGTTCAATGATGTGTGCCAAACTTACATTGCAGCTGACACTTCATCACGGAGGCTTAGAGGACGACTTTCCATCGCCCGCATCCCTTACTGCATCCCCTACTGCTCCAACACTGTTCCCATCCATGCAACACTGTAAAAAATCAACTCACTCATCAAATGTTATCTCATGTTCTCCATTCTGTGATGTATACACACAAAAGTAAATTAAAAACACTTCATTTCCATTTTTGTGTAAATCAAGATAACAGAGTATGTTTCTCATATTATTACAACTTTAATATTTGCTTTTTCCCCTTCAAGGATCAAATGCTGCATTGAAAAAGAAAGAAAGAGAGAGAGAGAGAGAGAGAGAGAGTGAGAGAGAGAGAGAGAGGGAGGGAGGGGAGGAAGGGGATGGGGGGGTCAGGGAAGACTTCCTTCTCCTGATTGTTTTATGTGATTTACCTGCTTCCTTAAGAAGTATAAGTGTTTTGGAGTAGATAGGTAGAAAACAATTTCATCATTATATCTGTAAGAAGCCCAAGAGTTTACTGAAAAAGGCTGAAAAATGTGCTTTTTCTTTTTCCCAAGAATTTCTAGCAAACCACTGAAAAAGAAAGCATTATTTCCTTCTGTTTGCATGACATTCATTATGGTTTTAATTACTTGATAAACAAGTCTTCCTTCATATTTTTTTAATCCATTGACAAATATTTTTGGAGGATTTTTTACTACATTTTTACTTTCATGCTTATTGTTCTATTCAGATAAATTGCTTTGAGTCAATTTCAGTTTTTCTTTACTTTTTAGAAATCCATTTTTTCTTCTAGATTCTCAAATTTATCAATAAAATGTTGTACTTTTACTTAAATTTTCTAAAATTTTTAATTCTACCCCTTTTTAATTCTTGAAAAGGTTTGGTTCTTTCAGATCTCTAATCAGATCTGTCTAGAAATTTTCTATAGTCTAAAGAAAAATTCTTTAACCAATAAAGTCTAGACTTCATTTTTACTAATTTGTTTTATCCTTATACATTTCTTTTTACAAATATTATTCCTTTTGTTTCTTCCATTGAGTTTTCTAGTTTTCTAATACATGTATTTAAAAGTACAAATTTCTATCATAATTACTCTATCCAATTCATTCATTGATAACTTCTCATTTTAGATTTGATTTCTCTATTCTAGTTTCTCAATAAATACAACATATATCTGAGAAGATTGGGTGTACTACAGGCTACAATTGTACATACAATCATTCTGTCAAATTCATACATTACATCACCACATTCTAATTCACTTTACCTACTTGATCTACCAATTTCTGAGTGAAGTTTTGGTGGGGTTTTTTAAAACATTCCACATTAATTGCAAATTTGCCCATTTCTCCTCATGACATTTTAATATTTGCTTTACATATCATAATTTATGTTACTTGGCTTAGAAAGATTTGTCACTCATGTTTTTAAAATTAATTTATCTGATTAACATGTCCCTTTTAGTGCTTCTTACCTTAAATTACATTTTCGGGTATTTTGCTTTCCCCACTTTCTGTAGAAAAGCAATTACATGCCAGGACACCTTTTTGCATGACTTGATTTTCAAACTTCTGGTTTTGTTTTGTCTGTTTTCCAAAACAGCCTGTAGTTTGATTATTTTAACCTAATCTCAGAATTTCTGTCCAAAATTGGAAAATTTAATCTGTTCACATTTACCAGGATTACTGCTACCTTTGGAGTTCAGTTAGCTAGCCACCTTATGTTTCTATTAACTATATTTTGTTTATTTTCCTCACTTCTATTAGAGTGATCATATTTAGATTGTTTTTTCTTTTCCATTCTAATGGTCTGGTATTCAAACACCCTATTTGTATACAAATATTTATACTTATTTCCCTACCACATAGAGCTAGTTAATATACACTAACCACCTCGTTGACCGAGGGATGAATGCACGTCTGATACCACATCCAGGTAATGCTGACCTTTTCTAATAATGAACAATTAGTCAGACCTACCACAAAATTGTTATCTTTGATTCTTAATCAGCCTGATTTCTTATACCTCATGGCTTTTTACGGGGTATATTTTTCATTTTGCTGGAATACATGCTGATTATTCCCTCACTGGGGTTTGTAGGGAGTACGCTTTATCTTTTTCTTACTATCTAAAAAACCCTAAAATTTGCCCTCAAAATAAATGAGGATTTGACTGAATATATAAATTGGGATTCAAATCCTTTGTTCTTCCTGTATCTGATGTTGCCATTGAGAAATATGATGTTAATCCAATTTTTTCTATACATGTATATCTTTTTGTTTCTCTTTAGAAATGTTTGTTTGTACTTGGTATTCCTGAAGTTCTCCCTGGAATGTCGAGAGAGGATCTGTTGTTTTTCCCTCTTGGCCAGACCTAATATTCCCATTCAAATTCACAGTCTCTACAACTAAATTGTGGGGAATCATCTTCTACTATTTTGAAACTTCTGGGTCTATTTTTTGTTTGTTTCATCATTTTTCCATACTTTTCACCTCTGTGCCTTTTTGTACTGGGCATCTGGGAAAATTCTTTGGCTTCACATTTTTGTTAATTATTTCTATGCATAAATTGTATTCCTTTTGCTATTCAGTTTAGCAGACCTCTGGGTTTTTAACTTGGATCATTTCATCTCCTATTCCCAGAATCTCTAAGGATTTCCCTATAACAACTTTCTGTTCTTCTTTTATAGACATAATAGCCTCTCATCTCATGGAAGACAATACATATACTTCTTTTAAAATCCATTATAACCTCAGATATTAAGGCTGCCTGTTGAATTGGTGGTGTCTGTCTTCTAACAGATCTGGAGATCTGGGTTTCTGGCTTATCTTTGTGCCTAAGTCACTGTTAGCCTGTTTGTTAATGTTATTTTTATTTTTACCACATCCCTTTTTAGTTATTGGGGCAGGGGAATTATGGTATAAAAGCAGCTAATCTTCTTGGTAAAAGAGCCCCCTACTCCTCCCACTGGCCAAGGTGGTAGGAAGGTGGAGGCTAATTCACCAGCCGATCCAAAAACCAGTACTCTCTGGTGATCCTCTTGGCGCCTCTTTCTCCGCACGATACCCCAAACTGACTTTAGAGAACCTACAAATGTCTTCATAGGCAGCAGCCATCTCCTTCTATACCTGTTTTAAGCTTATTTTCCCACCAATTAAATCCCATCTGGCTTGCTTTCAAGTAGTCTTCAGATTCTATTCCATTGATGGCTCCTCTGTTTCTTATTGTTGCTGTGTATTTATTATCTTTTAAGTATGTGACTCACAATCCAAGAATCCAACAAAATGACATTACCCTCTTCCCAGAAAAAACACATATGCACTGAGGTTTCAGGGCTCCCCTGACTCCCACCAACCTGCTGGGAAGAATGGACAGACACAAGGTCAGGTCACTGACTGACCGGCCTCTATTCACTCCAGCTGTTTTCAAAAAACACACTTAAAATTCCTACCTCACAGCTTTACCCTAACCCTCTATTCACCTTTCAAGAGCCTTTCTAGATTTTCAATTGATAACTCCTCCAACTCAACTTCACCTGTTTAAACTTCCAAGACCACTACCTGACTGTGTTAGATGCTAATGAAAGTGTACCTTGCATTTGCTTTGCTTTTAGAGCCACAGATTCATGCTGGGGAAAAAATGATAATATTTTCAAGAAAGATGTCAAAAAGAGGGCAGAGCAGATATGATATCACTGAGCACTAGAGAAGCTGGTGGGAGAGGACCCACAGGCCAGCAGCCTCAGCTGCAGACAATCACAGGCAGTAATGAATGGTGTTAAATGGTGACAAAGGGTCGCCATTACCCTCAGAGAGGGGGACAACATGAGATGATAATGAACATGTTTGGGGAAGAATAATATCACCTCATCTGGTATGGAGGGGTGGCACCAGCGTCCAGGCTGCTGGATAGGAGAACATGTTGACATTATTTATAGCCACAGTGCAGAGCTATGACAGAGATCCATTGTAAACAGTGCCTTCCAAGGCAGCTGCTTTCCATTAAAAACGTGTAACAGAAAAGTTTGCAAAGGGTGGCTTAGGATGGCGGCATTAAAGAGGACTGTCATTTTGCTAAATCTGGGACTCATCTGCGTCCCTATTTTTATTTCCATTTACATTTTTTTATATCTGAGCAAGCTTTCTAATTTTTTTAAGCCAGTAAGTTTTTTTTTTTTTTTTAAGAGTACGGTTCTATTTAGAGTTCTCATTACTTGAAAATGGGCCAAACTATACATTTTCCCCAAAAGGAGGAAACTTTGCATAAGATGCTCTCCCCAGATTCTCCTACAAAAAAATATTTTTTCTATAAAGAGCTTTAATGCCGAAGTCTATTAAGGAATTGTCATTCCCAGGGAAGAATTCTTACTTTATATGAAAATAGGTTAAAAGGTCATTAACAGTAAAAAAAAAAAAAAAAAAAAAAAATCTGATTATAAGTGAAAAGAAGCCATTAACATCCTGAGGGTAGAATATGTTAATCATGAAACATGACCTAGATAAGCCCCCACGTAACTAGTGCTAATCTTTAGCCGTAAAACCTCAGGTGCTTGACATGGGAGGAAATTAGAGCACCTGAAGTGAATAACAGTCAAAAGTTCTGACAGAGAAAGAAGTTCAGGATTATGATTCTACTTCAAAATGTTTTGTAAGATTGACTTGAGAAGCCAAGGACTGTTTAAAATATTGCTCATGTCAATTTCCCCTTCACAGCAGTCCAGACCTGACTCCACCAAGAATCTAGTTACTCATCCAGCAGGTGGAGTTTTTAGGTTTGTTTGGAGGGCCACGAATTCCTACCTCAGACAAAGGAAGTGGAGTAAAAACTAGTATGGAAAATACTGAGAGCCAGTTAGGAAATGGAAAGATTCAAAGGAAATAAGATTAAGAACAACTTCTATACCCTGGTGGTTAGAGCCAGGATTGTGCTTGAAGATGTGATGCCAAGAGTTCGAATTCAGGAAAGAGAAAATTGGGCCCTGATGGGTGTGGCTTGGTGGGTTGAGTCATCCCACAAAGGGAAAGGTCTCCAGTTGGGTTCCCAGATTCCCAGGCAGGGCACATGCCCGGGTTGCAGGCCAGGTCTCTGGTTGGGGGTGGATGAGAGGCAACCAGTTGCAACTGGTCACACGTAGATGTTTCTCTCCCTCTCTCCCTCCCTTCTCATCTCTCTAAAAATAAATAAAATCTTTTGAAAAAGAGAAGGAGAGAGAAATAGAGTGCAAAGACAAGTAAGTGGGTGGACTCAGAGTGGCTGCCATGGTCCGATGACTTTAAGGCTCATGTTGTCCCAGCGGATGGATGGATCTGGGTGTTTTAGAGATCCCAAACTAGGCATATGCAGTATGGCCCAAAACATCTCAGCTGCTCATTTCAACGTGCACTTCCAGCGATCACTCAACCAGAAATTCTCACTAAATTTTATCATTCTGATTAAAAAGTCACCCATTCATTTGGCCAACAATCCAGAAGCCTCAACACATGCCAGAAGCAAACCAGGTGCCAGAGGCACAGAGGTGAATCTCTTCTACCAAGAGTCCCAGGGGTGTCTGACCCTTTGGTGTCTCTGGGTCACACTGGAAGAAGCAGTGTTGTCTTGGGCCAAACATTAACACATTGCGACACATAATCACAAAATCTCATAATGTTTTAATTAAATGTACGGTTTTGTGTTGGGCCACATTCACAGCCATCCTGGACTGCATGTGGCCCACAGGCCACGCGTTGGACATCCCTGTAATGGGGCAATCTGGAGCATATTGGGGAGGGGGCAGCATCTAGGATGGTCTGAAGGAATGATGAGTATGATTGTACCAGTTTAGGGGAAGTCATCTTCTAAGCAAAGGGGCAATTCATAAGAGCAAATGTATGAGATTCACTTGAGCCAAGAGATAAAAGGTTCAGATAATAAAATGGTTCAGTGTGACTGCCCAGGGGCAATGCAGTGGAAGTAAACCCTAAAGGAGGAAGTAGGGAAAGCAAACAAGAACACTGCCAGGCTTTCTGGAAGGACTTTGAGGGAGTTTAATCTGGATTAGGCCACAGAAAGTCAACATTCCAAGGAACAGCAGAGTGCTCCTTGTGTGAGATTATAAGCAGCAGTTTGGGTAGATATAGAGGTCAGGGAGTGTTTGAGAAAGACTTCTTAAGTCTTCAAGTATCAAGGTGTAGACTAGACATCTTACCTGCGGTGTCTGGTAGGCTTTGCAAATTCTAATATCCAGAATAAAACTCATCATTACTTTTCCAATCAAACCTTGTCTCCATGTTTTTCTATCCTGCTTGGCGCTCTTTCACCCATCCACTTTCCCAGCCAGAAACAAGCAAAAATTTCAACATTACTCCTCCCTCCTGCCCATCTCCAGTTGGTCATCAAATCCTATTGATTTAATGGGACAGATAAAGTGAGAATTAAAAGTCAAAATTTCAAGATCAACATAAAATCAAGAGTGCTTTATGCCCTTTTATGTCTGTGAAGTCTGATCGGCTGAGAGGGATTGACTGACCATTAAAGCCTAAGAGCCTCTGATCCCCAGAACAGTGGTATCTCTGAGATCAAATCGGTTTCCCCTGCTAAGTGCTCTCATTGCTTCCAAACTCTCCTTTGCAACATGATAAGGCTGATGGTCCTACCTCCCCTTTTCTATTATCTCTCTCATCTGGAAAACAAAGCTATTTTAAAGATCCTTCCTGAATCCTTGACAAGAAGATATTTTGCAAAGACCTTTATAAAAATGAGCTAATGAAGCTGTATAGTAATGTTTCTCAAATAGGTAGAACTTCAAGATTATATCTAAGAATAAAATTCATTGGGGAATGAGGGAGGGAAATGTAATAAACTACTAACCTAACAAATTTAGCAACGTTGAGGAGACGGCAGATCTCCTGCCGAGAGCAGAGATTATGTATACGTACACAAATATGAGAAAGACAAGAATTTTAATTATGAGAATGCATTGTCAAAGCCTAGTCAAATAAAAATGAAAACCAAGAAGAAATGGAGAGGAAAATATATATTACCAAAGCTAACACTAGGAATAAAAAGTAGAGGGGAAAAACCCAAAATGTTATCAAAAAACTTCCTCACAAAAAAATACATGTGCTGATAATCTCAAATTCTATAAAACCTTCAAGAAACAAATTGTTTAAAATTTTCCAACACAGATGCAAAGAACACAAACTGCCAGTTTTTTTTCCCCAAAGCCTGCATGATAGTGATATAGAAATCTGATAAGCATAGCAAAAAAGAATTATAATTTAATCTGATTCATGATTAATGCAAAAAGAACTTTTCTAAAAATAGAAGTAAATAGAAGCCACAATTACACTAAGACAATGACATATCACTAACCATGCAAGGAAAATTAAAGATATATATTAATATAATTCACTTTATCAACGAGTCAAGCATGAAGTTTGCCTCAAAATGTTATGCAAAGGAACTTTAAAATATAAGAATCACTGAAATAGTTTAAACATTATACATGTTAAATGCTATATGAATTTTAAACACTTGAAAATGACTTCATTAAAAAAAGAAAAAAGTCAAAGAGAAAAGCACCCTATATTACCAGCTTATGGATGCTGAAATGGCATTTCATTTTTGTAATCTAAAGTGAAGAATTTCAATTTTTAATGAAATATAAATATATAGAAAATCCATTGTATGATCTCACATATAACTCAGGTCTAATGCCAGTTATTCTGAATAAGTTAATGTATTTAAAACACTTAGAAGAGTTTTTGGAAGATAATTAGTATCACACATATATATTCACTATTATTTATAATCAACATAACCATTATTAGAAACATTTTCATAGTATCAGTTATTTTTTTAAATTAAAACACATCATCATTAGTATTTGACACTGTTTTGAAAGTTCTCATCGATTAAATTAGCTAGGAGAAATAAAAGGCATTAAGTGCCCATCAATAAATCAGTGTATCAAAACACTGGTACATTTACACAATGTAATACTATGCAGCAGAAAGAAAGGAACTCCTGCCTTTTGCAACAGCATGGATGGAACTGGAGAGCACTACGCTAAGTGAAATAAGCCAGGTGATAAAAGAAAAAGACCATATGATCTCATCTATAAGTGGAACCTAATCAACAAAACAAACAAATGAGCAAAATAGAACCAGAGACATGGAAATAAAGAACAAACTGACAGTGACCAGAGGGGGTGATGGGGGAAGGAAGGGGAAGGGTCAAGTCAAGGAACATGGGTAAAGGACCCATGGACAAAGACAATGCGGGGGGACTGACTGTGGAAGGTGGGGGTGGGTAGGGTGAGGGACAGTAATGGGGGAAAATGGGGACCACTGTAACTGAACAACAACAAAATAGTATTTTAAAATATAAATAAATAATAAGCTAACCAAAAAACAAATGGAAACAGTCGTGGAAACACGGAACACACACTGACAGCTGTCGGAGTGGGGGTGCGCCTGGGTGGAAGACGGCGAAGGGATCAGACAAGGAGCATGCGCACATAACCCACAGACGCAGACTGTAGGCAGGGGATGGCCAGAGGGAAGGCAGGGCGCTGAGGGCTAGGAGGACAGCGGCAAAGGGGAAAAATCAGGACAACTTTAATAGTGTAAACAATGAAAACAAAGTTTAAAAAGGTTAAACACTCACCATTTTAAAATATATGATTTCATACCTGTAAACCCCAAGAAAATCCAATGAAATGTATTTTATTATATTAATATATCAATATTATTTCTTGGGTAAAAACAATGAGCAATTTCAAAATATAAGGGAAAACTCATTTATTATATATACAAAAGGATCAACTGTGTGTCTGAAATTTGCAAGAGATGTCCCCATTTAGAGGAAGAAAGTTTTGAAACACCAAAGGGGGAAAAATGTATGTGTGTGCGTGTGTGTGTGTGTGTGTGTGTGTGTATCATAATAGAAAGATACACTTTATTCTCAGATAAAATTAAAGTTCTAAATACAGTAATTTTATCACTAGTTTTAAAAGTGGACAAGTTGACTCTAAAAATCTATAAAACGCTCAAAATTCTCCACTTAAAAAAAAAAACCCAGGAGAGTCCTGAGAGGGGACTAGCCTCACCAGACAAGAAAACATCACAAACATGTCACAAAAGGAATGATCCGCACTGGTTCCTGCAGGAAGAGACTAATGAAATGTAGTGGAGAGTTCAGAAACAGGTCTAAATACATAAGGAACATACTATATAATAAATTTGGCATTACAAATTAATCAATGGTAATAGGATAACTACCCACCAACATGAAACTAAAAATATTTTTTGTCTGAATTCCTACATTAGTGAAAATTCCAAAAAAATGAGAGATTTTTTTCTATATTCTTGTAGTAAAACTACAGCAAGACTGCAGAATATTAGGCCTATTGCGTTACATGGTAGCTGGAAATGCGTATGTTTTCCAGAGTGGAAGGCGAGCTCTCAGACATGAGCCACTCTGAGGAAAAACCTCCCTGTGATCGCCACCCTAGATGTTTCTCCTGGTTAATTTGAAATGATCTAAGTCTACTTCTTCCACTGCTCAGGACAACGGATTCAAACATATTTCTGAGTTATATTTCACCTCCTAAAAAAGAAAGTAATGCAAACAATAGATGAGGTTTCCTAAAAACGGAGGCAGGGACTTTGCTTGGCTCTTGGAACACAGCTGGCCCTCCCTGTGTGGGGGTCTGAGCCCCACTCTCGCCCTCAGGAAAGGGCATCTCGGCTTCCAGACCCTGCTAGGCCTTTACACCGCCCTCCCCCGCACTTCCTCTCCATGCACTGTCCTCACCTTCCTATTTTTATTTGGAAAGGTTGGCTTCATGGACTCAGATCCCTGTTCTTCTACTCTTGGAACACCACCTAAAAGGACCTCTTGTTCTATGCAATGTGTTCCTTTTTTCAAATAAATTTCAAGACACTAAATGTTCTAAAACTGTTCTAAATGCACCCAAAATGTTGCAATCCCAAAACATGAGTTTAAGAAAGAAAGCATTAGGAATTGACATAAAGTTTCAAATCTCCATATGTTTAGGGCTCTTGATAAATTGCTAAAGTGTGATTATAAACACAACCATGAAAAAAGCCATTTTAAGGACTAAAACTAGAAGAAAACATGAACATGTGAACATAATTGTTCTGCTAGCACAGAATAATGGTGATGTTTCTTATTTTAATTTTTTAGTATATTTTGTAACATACATGTAAATGTTGTTACAATTTAAACTATACTCATTGTAAACAAATTAAAATTTCAGACAGTTAAGGAAATCAACAGTCTATTATACCATGCCAGAAAGGTGTTACTATCATGACTTATTTCCCTTATGTCTTTTTTCCGTTCCATTTTACTTGCACAGACACCTATTTCATAAAATGTGATATTTTATGAAGTTCTTTTATGTAAGTTTTAGATATTAAATATTCTATAGCACTTAAAATTCTTTAAGAATATTTTGGTAGCTGCATGACAATCCAAGGAAAGTCTATCAGAATTTTGTTCACACCTTGGCCCGTGTGGCTCAGTGGTTGTGCGCCAGCCTGCAAACCATTCCCAGTCAGGGCACACGCCTGAGTTGCAAGCCAGGTCTCCAGTAGGGGGCGTGTGACAGGCAACCACACTTTGATGTTTCTCTCCCTCTCTCTTCCTTTCCCCTCTCTCTAAAAACAAATAAAATCTAAAAAAAAATTGTTTACTTATTCCACTATAGTTGGATGTTTTAGAGGTTATGATAGCAAAAGATTTCAAACAAATGCTGTAACAGCAATCATTGCATTTCTGACCACCTATGCAGAGTAGATTATTACAAGCAGAATTTGCTAGTCCAAATTTTTAAAATTTCCTGTCTGGGTATGTATTATAAAACTGGCTTTAATTATTTTATTAATTAATATTGACCAGGCACTATCAAGTATAAGCCTCACTTTTTGTGTTCTTTCTTCACAGTAATGGCAACAGATTATTTACATTATATCTTCAAAAACAGACAGATGAGGGGTTTTGAAAGACTAGCTCACTGGCTTATTCCTAAAAATTTGAGTCTCATATTTTCTAATCCATTCTCAAAAACTTTAGGTGAAAACCTAAGTAAGAAAACCTCCATTTGGGAAGAGCATGCAAAAACCCCCCACAACACCCTCAACCTTCCTAATATTGAGGACTCATGAAACCCATGATCCTCAGACTTGGTGTCCTTCAGAATCAGCTTGAGGGGGCGGGGCAGGGGGGTGGTTAAAATACAGACAGCTGGGCTCTGCCTCAAATGTTTCCAATTCCATCAGTCAGGTTGGGGCCCCAGAATGCACATCACGAGCATTCCCCACAATCCCCTGCAGCTGGGGACCGCACTCTGAGAACCACTGCACTGGGTGGTGACGTGGAGCATCTGTAGTGACCCAAGTTCTGTCCCTGGTGCACAGACACGGCAATAAACCAGACAGCCCAGGTTCCTGCTCTCATGGAGCTTATATGCTAATAAACAGACATCAGCAATCAGGCAAGTAAACGAATGAGCAGGATTTTCTGGCAGTGTAAGCGTTAAAGCCTCTTAGAAATTCTCTGGGGTGAGAACTGGCGTCCCCAAATAGAGCGCTGGCACCCATTTTCCAGGCGTCCTTTTTTTCTGGATAGTACAGGAATGGAGCCAGCAAGACCAATCCAACTACCTATTATGGTTTAACAAATTTCCTCTCAAACTAGGCAAAAAGACTAACTCTGGGCTGAAAACCCAGCAGTTAAAGAATAAAGAGAAGAATGTTTCTCCCATTTACATTTCTGGAAAGCACACTGTTATACTTTTTAGAACCAGGAGAGAAAATAATAGGCCTTTTGTGTCAGAAAACTGAATCCTCACAGCCACTCTTACTCCAGGGCTAGTGATACCCAAGGAGAATCCATAACATAAGACTATATACTCAAACTGTGCATATAGACCACCTGACTGAGCAGAATCCAAGGAAATGGGGCAAATAACTCTTGCACTAAAACTGCTTCAAACAAAACAGAAGTCAATTACTCAAATGTGATTGGACACCACATACCTGCCTCACTTTTACAAGATGCCTTCTTCACAAATGCATTTGTCATTAAGTATTAAAGGACGTTAGATAACAGCGTTCATCCCACCCCACCTACCCTGCTCCCTGCCAATATCACCGTGGCATTGCCTTGAAGAGCTTCTCTTAGGGAAGCAAAGTGCCCTGTTCCCTTTTGCTTCCACGGAAGCTTTAAGGTCAGACCTGATTCGTGGCCTTTATTATAAATAACCAAGTTCCTTCGCTTGCCATTTGCTGTAGGGCATAAGACAGTCCATTTCACAGTTTTTCGACTCCAGAGCTGGTTTTCAAACATATTTTACACAGTGAGGCAGTATACCCAAATACATTCATATCTGAAACACGACTTTACAAAATAGTATTGGCTGCCACTACACAGGAAGCATGCTGACATTTTCATTCTACTTCTTTTGTTTTTCACATCAGCAAAACCCACTAAATTGATTTCACATCCTAAGGGTCAGGACCCACAGATTAGAACATCTGTTTAGAATAGATATAAAATCCTACAAATCCACAGGAACCACCCTTGAAAAGAAGTAAGTTCTGTGACTTACCTTCCACTTTCGAAGACGGAGAGGGGAGAGGAAACTGTACTTACTCCGTGTGCAGCTCAGGCTCCAACGGCCCCTCGGAGCCAGGAGGTGCATTTAAGTACCTGGCCTGAAGCACAGGTGTAACTCCCAACTGGGCCTGTCCTGGCCTTGGTGGAAACAGAAAAGCTGTGGCCAATTTCAGGCTTGAGATCAGCTCAGACCAACAGAACTTTCAGCGAGGACGGAAATGTTCCGTGTCTGTGCTGTTCAATACAGTAACCATCAGCTTCATGCGACTACTGATCACTTAAAACGTGGCTAGTGTGACTGGGAACCCAAATTTTTCATTTTAACTAATGATTTAGATTTTAATAGACACTTGAGTCCAGTGGCTACCACAGTGGACAGAGCTGGTCCACATTCTCAAAGCATTTGCCACATCTCTGTATTGAAGATTTCTGCCAGACAAATTAATATTGAGCTTTCTGTCCTCCTAGTAACCTGGAAATGTAGTTTCCTTAGGATTCTAATTATCTCCATTTAGAACTGCTCAAACAGGCAAGAATTATGGAGATTTCTTCCGAAACCAAAGGACACACCAATTTGCTCCACACAGTGAGAAGATTAATCACGGGAAGGCCTTGCCGCTTCTGGTATGTGTCTACTGCAGCCCAAGGAGGCTCTCGTTCTCCCTGACTCTCCGGCGAGCTGACTGCCCTGGGACACTTGACTTGTCTCCACCTAAGTTCCTTCTACCTGCAAGAGACCTAAGAAACCACACACATACCCAGCCTCTGAGGACGGATACAGAAGCACTACCTTTCACAGTGTTTGCTCCTATTAGCAACCTGGTGAGCAGCACACACACGCTACAGGATGTTAAGCAGAGAAGTCAGGCGAAACAGAACTATGACTTCCCTGGAGTTTCTCCCAGGTAAATTTCTCTCTGATCTCTTAATAGTGACAAGTGCTCTGATGTCAGCTTTCATAAACAACTTAGACAACTGGAGCCCTCAGTTCACTCAGTTCAAGGTGGCCCAGAATGGTTGCACCGTTACCTAACTCTCTGCAGCCGATACAGCATTACATGTCCAATGGCCCTTGGCAATTCGCGGCCAAGTCCAGGAACCATGCTTTCCAACTGAATGCCCCAATCTCCTCTACTCCCTAGGCGTTCGTTCACTGGGAGCCATGATCTAAGAGAACTAGACAAGGCATGATTTGATTTTCCTTTCAAATGAGTCATGATTTGGGATCAAGGCTGGTTTAAAACAAAGTTATTAAGCAAATGAAGCTCATCTTCCACTGCATTCACGTCCTCTGCCATCAACTGCAGTCCCATTAAATGTTGGTGTCCAAGATCCCAGTCACTTCCTATTTCCCCGGGTCTCATCCTGAGACACAGCGACCCAGACGGAGCACCCTACTTTCCCCATTTAGAAACACACAACAATGTCTTGTTCTTAAAACTTATCTATTCCAGCCAGGTACAATATTTGGGACCTTACTAGATAAAGTAATCCAATAAAGCAGCATGCCCAAGGTGTGAATCTAATAAAATAAGCATGTGGTGAGGTATATAATGACCTTATAGAAATAATGCCTTAACTCATTTTATGGTTAGCATTTCATGCCTCATAGCATATCTAGAGGATGTTTTTTGACTTGCAAACATCTTATAACTCTTCAATCATACAGAAACTTCCTCTGCCTATAGCTATAATGATATCAGTAATAAATTAAAACTAACTGCCTCAAAAACCCACATAATTGATGCATCTCTGCTATGGAAGTAACAGTAACTTCTGGGTGAAGGTGAATGAATGCTTCTGAGTTTCCAAAGCATTGTGAAATATCTGACCCAAGCCAGAAGCATGGGCCTTGTTTTAGGTAAGGCATTTCCCAAACTTGGCCTTGTTCTTCCCTGTACCCCTTCACCACCAATACCATCAGACTCAGTGAGCTCACAATGTTACACAAAGCGTAGCACCAAACCACCCAGTTCACCTTCTAAGAAGCTGTTGACAACCCATTTAAAGGTGGGAAAGAGAGTCAACAATAAAACCAGATCCTATCAGAAATCTTGGCCCACAGATGTCTCAACCTGTGCAATATGAATAAACAGACTGACTGAACTCAGACTTTCAAATGTAAAAATCTAGGAAGTTCCCTAAAGTATAGTATGTGTTTGTAAGCTTCAGAAGGGTTGTAAGCTTTCAGAGAAAGGAGAGGAAAGACTATCTATATACATAATATTGATATTCCCTTTTTCAGCTCTGTGAGTCCCAGCCATTGCTTCTCAAATGCATGTTTCTGGGGATATACCAGCTCACCACCCTGCTAAGGGGCTCATACTGCCTTGAACTGATCTAACGGGAACTTGTGAACAGCATCAGTGACATGAAATTGAGAGAGTTTACTTTGTCTGTCTGTTACCTCTAAGAATTGTCAATACATGTTGTACTTTCTTTGATTCAACTCAGTTCAGTTCAATTCAGAGTATTTTCCAGTCTCAGTGGGTCTTGGATGCACATGAGCTCATATCAGCACTTGGATGTTAACAGGCCTCCTGAGCTAGCAAGGTCAAGTCTGAGCCCCTTATCCTACACGCCACAAACCTGCCCTGCAGTCTTCCCCACTGCGGAATATGGCAAAATGCGCAGGACAACTCACATCAGTGTGATGTGTATTATGGCAAACACTTCCTGTGGTCTTACAGATGTGTACTTATTATTTCATATAATTAATTGTGTGTCCATCATACACAGGGTCCAGCAGAAGTAACACCCTCTTGAGTGTGGTTGGTGGGGTAATAATATAGGTGTAATAATTTATAGTTTTAATTTGAACATTTCACCAAAAATGTCATAGGGTGTGCTTGAGTGTGATATTGTTATGTTACAGAATTACATGCTCATGATTTTGTCGTAAGAGATTTTGTAATATTTAAGGGGCATTATTTGTGCCAGACCCTGTATGTATTTCCTTCTCTGCTGTTTCACAAAAATGGGTGTCATAGTCATTCCACAAGGAGCATACAAGCAGATGTGACGTAACTTACTTTTCTAATAGCTGCCTGATATTCCATATTGTGGATGCACCAGCCTCTGTCTGATGATAATCAGGCTGTCTCTAAATTACTGTTACTACAACCAATGCACAGCACAGCATTCTGAGGCCAATGCTTTCAATTTTAAGGATATATATATATAACTAAAAATGCCTCAGTCTCATAAAACAGTAAGACTCTGGCGCAGGAAAAATTTATGATAAAGGCTGTTTAAAAAACTGATTTTTTCCTACAAGACTGCTTGCTCTCTGACACTTATTTCTATTTCCACTTTGTTGATGACCAAGTTTGTTTAAATTTTATTAAAAATCCTTCTGAAATAATTTTTTTAAAATGCTCAGGCCAAAAACACAGGAATCACCCTAGATTCCTCTCCTCACTTTGGACTCTACATGGAGTCCAGCAGCCAGGCCTTTTGTCTCTGCCTTCCAGTTACACACAGCCTGACCACTACTCACTGCCTCCACTGCCACCACCAAGCCATAACCTCAGGAATCTGCCTGCGAAGAAATCTCTCCTGACCCCCTACTTTCAATGCAGCAGCCAGCGCGATCCTGTTGAAATGTTTATGAGATGATATTCCCTCCAGGCCTTGCATTAACTTCACACATCACTAAGAACAAAAGTAAAGATTCCCACAGTAATCTACATAAGCCTTCCTTAGCTGCCTCCTGCCCCTAATTCTCAGACCTCATCCCCCTCTATCCTGCCCCCACATCAGTCTGCTTCAGCCACCACAGTAGCCTCATTGCCATTCCTGCAACACGCTAGGAACTCTCCTGCATAGAGAGCAGGGCTTTGCACCTGCTATCTCCTCTACCTATCACTCTCTCCCCACCCCCTCCACGTGTGGCTTCTCTCTCACCCTCTTCACCTTAGAATTTTAGCAAGTGTCACATTTTTAGTGAGGCCTTCCCTGGATTTCCAATCTAAAATTGTAGTTTCCACACACATGCACACAACACACTCACTTCCTCTCCCCCCTTCCCAGTCCATCTTTATCTGTAGCACACATCACTAGTTGGACCACCATATATTGCATTCCGCTTATCTTCATTTTTTTGTATTTTTAGAGAGAGGGGAAGGGAGGGAGAAAGAGGGTTGCATATTTGGTAAACTGGGATAAAAACATTGCTATGTATGCAACTTTTGTGAGCAGGTAGCACCCTTCTGCGTTCCTTTAGGACCTGACATTTCTACTCCTTGAGTCTCCGACAGTCCTAGCAGGTACCTGACCTGAGTGCGTCCTTGCCACAGCTGTCCTGTCTGCCTGCTCTGCTCCAGCTCCTTCCTCACCACCAGCAGCTGGAGCCTGTGCCACCGCTGCCCACCTCAAGGCCCCTCCTGAGCTGATGTCCCCACCATTTCTGATGACCAAGCACCACAGGCCTGGGCCACTGCCACCAGTACCACCTTGGCACAAATCCCTGTCCTCCCTTGACATGTCTGGCCTGAGCTTGACCACAAGCCTTTTCCTTAATTTCTTGGGGCAACTGCTTCGCTAACTAGTGTAGTCCTGAGTGAGTAATTTACCCTCTCCACTCCTCAGTATTCTCATCTGTAAAATGCAAATAACACCTGTCTCTTGGCATGATTAGAAGACTGGAGCTCATTTACAGTAATGATCATCATCACTGGCCCATCTGTGGTGATCATGATCACTGTTGTTCTTTAGAACAGCTCTTCTGGGAACCCACAGGCCCTGGGCTGTAGTCCCAGGCTCCTCTTAGGATCGACTTCCTGATGAACCCCCAGGCTTCTCTGCAGCTTCGACACATGGCAGTCCCACCATGCAGGAGCACCCCGAGTTACATCTGGGCACCTGCAAGTCCAAGCCCCAAAGAGCATGGAGGCCCATGTAAGGCATGCACGACCCCTCCTGTGGATCTAAGTTCCACCTTCCTTCCAGCGCCCTGACTCCTCTCCAGATGAGCACCAGGGTAAATGTCCGCAGCTTTTAAGGGCAGCCCTGCGCCCAACCACAACAGACTTCTTATCCATTTAATCACTAACTATTGACATACCAACACCAGTAGCAGCAACTCATTCTCTTGAGCCTCCTTTCCCTTTACAAAAAAGTCATCAGCTCTGTGACTGAGCAAATTGCCTAAATACTCTGTGCCTTATTTCCTCAGCTGTAAAAGTAGGAATAAATTGTATCTGCCTCATAAAGTTGTTGTGTGGACTAAATGAGTTAATACATATCAAGAAGTTACAGCAGTGCCTGGCACAAGGTAAAAACTTTAAAAGATGAATGACTACTATCCTTGTGTAGCAATATTACGGAGACAGTCTTCTCTTCTGGGGTTCAGCTCACTGTACTCCACGCCTGGCTTTGCCTGGCCATTGTTCTCCAAGAATGGAAATACTGAGAACTAGGATTAATTTTTCTTCCCATTTCTGTTTTCTGTGCACAGCGGGGGGTCTAGCACAAAGTAAACTCTTGGTGCGTTTTTATGGAGTAAATAAATGAACAAATAAATGTATTCATGAATGGATGATTTTCTTACTCAGGGTCACAGCAAAACCCAGGTTGCTGAAGAAAGAAAACTCCTGCAGGTGAGAAACACATGCAGAGAAAGAAGCATCTCAAAGAACCGGGCTATTCCTTCTGAATGTGGCAGAGATTTACCTGATGATGGATTGCGCCCCCAGGAGGCATCCATCACTTCCAATCCTGGGCTCCGCTGGAGGAAATGAACCCACATGCATGAATTAGTGAGAGGCACGATAGTGATTCGTGTTCCTTTTGCAATTTCCTCTTCTGCACAGCCGCTTCTGCAGATAGAACAAGATGTCACGGTTACCTCAGGAACAGAGTGAGACACGGAAATTGATGACAATAAAGATTTATTCTGGATTTGGCCTTCAGGGAAAGACTCCACCAAAAAGGGAACTGTTATTTTAATTTTACAATTTCATAATATTGCAAAAGCCATCGTGAAGTTGTCATGGGAAAGCAAAAGAGAAACTGTAATTTTAAAACCAGTGGAAAGTAAAGAGAGAGAGAATCTAAGTAAAATTCCTACAGCTTAAATTAATATCTTCGCAGAGATGAAGGTATTAGAGGCCACATGGAACCCACCTCCTTTAGGAAGAAATTTTTTCACTGCTGTGAGAAACTGTTGAGTTAAGCAATAGGCTTTGCGATACTAGACAGATCACTAGTGATGCTCACTCAGAAATTGAACCTGACAACGCCATACAATATTAACAAGCAGATTCACATAAAGGTTTTTACTTGTTCTCTCAACTCATCCACAACATGGGTGTCAGAGTTATTCTCACTTTACAGATAAACTAGAAACACGAACTGGCTTTCCCAGGATCAGGCTGTCGGTGGATGGCGGGCACGGCCTTGGCGCCCAGGCATCTCCCCAAGGACTCCTGCTCTCCTCCTGTCACCCGCCCTGCATCTCAGGCCCTTCTGTCTAAGCCCTGTTGAAAGCGATAGAGACTCCGTGTGAAATGCACTTCAATCGTCAATCGGTAAACACAGAAAAAGGAAAAGAAGGGACTAAAAGTAACTTACAGAATGCAATACAAGAACATCTGCTGGCACCCGCAGCCACACTAAACGTCTTAGCGAATTTTTTTTTTCAGAAAGGACAACTTTGGAGACAGGAACCCTTGTCACCTTGGCTGCTGTGAACTGAAGCAATACAAACCCCCCTCGATGTCCTGAAAGCACGGGTTATGGTAGGTACATCAGTGTTTATGGGAAAAGTGGCCCAAACAGTCTTCCCGGACTGGAGAAAGCCATGGTTTCAGGAAACTAAGCACTGATTTCTATAAATTAATGTAGATGGTTGAAATTTAAAGACTACAGTAGGGTATGAATATTTATTATCATATTCATAAAATTTAGTATTCTGTAAAATACATCCCAATAATGCTTATGCTATTCTTCAGAATTTCCCCAGATTGGCTCATGTCGATGACAAAAGCATTGATATGAGAAACTCTTGCTGATGCTCTGCCTGGCCCTTCTGTAGGGCAGGCGCAGGGAGGGCATCACGTCCACTGAGCCCCTGGAAAATATTCTGGGTCACCTTGGAAGCCAGCAAGCTTCCAGGAAAAAAAGAAACAAACAAACAAACAATGTTCACACTACATTAAAACACAGGTTCAGAATTATTTTCTAAACTTGGAGAAGAGAGAGTGAAAAAGGACAGACAAAATCTTTAAAAGTCTCACACAGAAGACTTCATCAGAGGTAGTCAAAAGTGGGTTATCACATTTGCTCCCCCTAAAATTCCAGTCCCATTGGCCTTGTCATATAAGTGGGCCAGATGAAGGCAAATTGCTCACACCTTTGTTTACCTGCTGAGCCAGGCTGCGCAGGAGATTCTGTTTGTTCTCTGTGTAGAGAATTCATGTGCCTGGAAGGGATGCTGTGAAGGGTCATGTGAGGTGGAGGCAAAACAAGAACAAGAAGATAAACGCCCGGAGCATCGTTTCCAGCTCTCTAATTCCTTCTTGCAAGAGGATGCCTGTGCCTCTGTCCAGCATTTCAGTCACTTTCTCTTCCTTTGCACTTTACATAGATGGAGGCTTAATCTTGCCTCTATGCAGAAGGTACTATTATCATATCCTTTTTAAAGGTAAATAAGTAGAGACTCAATGAGCTTGACCAACTTGACTCAAGTTGTAAAGCTAGCAAACGGAGCTCAGATTTGAACCCAGAAGACTGAGCCCAGAGCCCACTGTGTGCCCACATCTTAGCTGCACCACCCTGCAGATGTTCTTCCACCGAGCCTGCAGGACCACGTAGCACATGGGACCATGGAGCACATGGGACCATGGAGCATATGGGACCACCGAGCACATGGGACCATGGAGCACATGGGACCATGGAGCATATGGGACCACGGAGCTAGGCTCCGCACCTTCAGTGCATTTGGGATTTTTCTGTTTCTGTTCAGTTAAGGCAACACTCCTTGAAAGTTCTTACTTGAAAAAACAAACTATTTTTAAAATCAACCCTGAGGTTTCTATTCCTAGAATTCATCCCAGTAATAAAATCATTAAAAAGCCAATTACTGATTTATCATTTCTTAAGAAAAGTGCCTTTTTCCTGGCTCAGAATTCCCCAGGATCCTGGCTGGATGAACAACAAATGGGTCGTGAAGATGATAACTCCTTTCTAGCTACAGGAAGGAGAGCCTCAAACCTGCAATTAGTTGGGGTGACATGATTCCCCCAACTGCTAAATGTTTTAGGGAAATGAATCATCCTAGCAGGTACCCACATATTTTCACAGTATGTATACATTTAGTGCAGAAAGAATGCATTTGCAGAAACAACAGAACCATGCCCCCTAGCCAAGGGAAGAAGAAATGTAACTCGAGGTTATGAGGGGGTGGGAGAGGCTCCCTTTCTCCTTCTTCATAACATCATAATTCAGCCTCTCGACCCTGTGCTGCTATGCCTGATCTTTTCCCTTTTAATTTCTTATTCGTGTTCCTACCACTGGGACCTGAGGGAGGCAAGCATGTCTCTTCAGCACAATGATGTCTCTCCCTCACCTGGTTTCTTTTCCCACTTACCCAAGTTGTATCCTGCATGAACTGTAATGGAGCAGGAATCTTATCGCAAGAGTTTGCAAAGCCCAAGAGCAAAGAGGTGATAATGTAGAGACAATTCCCTCAGCCTCAGACTATCAAAGCTCAGGTCTGTCTGCTCTGCTCCTTCACCATATGAGTGTGTTTGCTGTTCACCACTCATTCAACCAGTATTTATGGAGCATCTAATAAATGCTAGGTACTGTGGAGGACATAGGGTTACAGTACAGGGCGGATACTGCTGATCACTTACCAGCAGCCTTTCAATTTCCTTGCTTAGAGAACACTAATTCTCAGTATTGAACCCTGAAGGAAGGTAGCCCTGTCTCTACTCCAGCTGATTAGTCTGTCAGGAGTTAGAAAGCTACGGCTCACAAGCCAAACCCAGCCTGTTGGCTGTTTCTGTAAACAGGAATGTGTACAACCATATCACTAACTCACACACTGTCTACGAACGTTATCGTATTACAATAGCAGAATCGAGTAATTGCCAGAGAAGCCACATGGCTTACAAACGGTATTATCTGCCACCTGACCCTGCTGTCAGAAAAAAGTGTGCTGACTGCTGGTCTAAGCCAATCATCGTAATACCATTCCCCTTGCCAGTGTTTGGTTTCATTCACAGGTGGACAGGTGACCCCCAGCGCTGATAAATGACATTTGAGGAGAAGTCTGCTGGGAGTAATTAGGGGGAAAAAGACATCCCTTTTGGTCTATTAAAGCTGATCTCTAGAATAATGGTATCTATCTTGCATTCATGAGGGAGGCCAGTCTGAGGACCATATTGACATCCTGGGGATGGTGGAGCAGAAAGAAGAAAATAACCTGAATTCTTGATGATGTCTTTGAGCTGTTGAATGGGTCAGCCCTGGGATTAGACACCTCTGTGTTCCCTGCCATGGGAGATACCCTGCCTTCTCTGTTTAAGCGGACAGATTAGGACCATCACCTCTCCGCCTGATGACTTGGCCCCTCCCCTTTACGTTTAAGAAATAATCATCTTTCACCCTGGTAATACGCTCTAATGTGCACTTAGTCTGATATTAGAATAGCCACTCCAGCTTCCTTTGGCTAGTATTATCACAGAAACCATTTTTCCACCCTTTACTTTTAACCTATTTTGTATTTCTCATAGGCAGCTATGGTTGGATCTTGCTTTTCCATACTGTGGCAGTATCTGTGTTTGCATTAGGGTATTTAGGCCATTTACACTTAATGTGATTGTTAATAAAGTTAAGTTTAAACCTGTCATCTTGCTATCTGTTTTTTATTTGGCCAGCCTGTGCTTTGTGTCCTTTTCCTCTTTTTCTACTTTTTTAAATTATTTTTTGGTTCTATAATAGCCCCTTTGTGGGAAAGCTTTTAGTGGTGGCTTTAGGATTTGTAGAATACAAAGTAACTTTATGTCATAGAGTGCATTGTATTATGAACCCTGTAACAGTATCTTCTATTTCCCCTCGCACTGCATTTGTGCTACTTTTGTAACACACTTTATTTTCCATATGTTGCTAATTCCACACTGCATTGGTATTATTTTTGTTTAAACGGTGAGTTATTATTTTAAAAGATTAGGTAATAAGAAAGAACCTTAATACAGTCAATTAGCATTTTAAAAGGCTTAAGTAGTAAGAAAAATCTCAAATATGTACTATTGCTGGTGTTCTTTATTCCTTTGTATAGGTCCATACTTCCAAGTGGTACATTCTCCTTCTACCTGAAAACTTTCATCAATATTTCTGAAAGTGCAGATATGCTGGATGCATTCTATGAGCTTTTGTATATTTTTTAAATTTTTAATTTTTTTCTTCATTTTTAAAAGATATTTTCACTGCATGTAGATGCTTGTTGACAGTTTTTTTCCCCATGACTTTAAAAAGTTGCTCCATTTTCTTCCTGTTTTGGGTGTTTCCTATGAGAAAAACCACCATACTTTATATTTGTCCCTGTGTAAGTAACAAATCTTTTTCTTGTGGCTTTTATCAAGATTTTCTCTTTATCATTGATTTTGCCAATTTGAATATGTTGTGCCTTGGTGTGTTTTTATTTATGCTTATTGTGCTTGAGATTCATTGAGCTTCTTGGATCTCTGAGTTTATAGTTATCAAATTTGGAAAAAAATCAGCCATTATTTTTTCAAATATTTTTCACGTCCACACTTCTTTCTTTTCTCCGTTGGGGACTCCAGTTGTATTTATATTATACAGCTTGAAGTTGTTATCATCCCGCAGCTCACTGATACTATGTTCATTTTTGTTTTCATCTTTTTACCCTTTTTGCTCTATTTTGCATAGTCTCTATATCTACATCTTCCAGGTTAAGTACTCTTTTCATCTGTAATGTCTAATCTGCAAATAATCCCAGGCAAAGGATTTCTTCTCCTAGTCTATTTTCATTTTTCAAAGTTCAATTTGGGTCTTTTTTTTATATCTTCCATTTTTCTATCTAATGTTTTGAACAATAACTATTTTAAAGTCCTTGTCTGTTAATTCTAAATTGTATTTCAGTTTTGGGTCAGTTTTGATTGACTGGCTTATCTCATGATAGGCTGTAATTTTCTGCTTCTTTGTATGCCTCATAGTTTTTATTGGATTCTAGCCATTGTAAACTTTACCTCGTTAGGTGCTGGGTATTTCTGTACTCTTATACATGTGCTGACCTTTGTTCTGGAAAGCAGTTAGACTTCGTGGATGTAGTCTGATTCTATCAGGATTTTCTTTCAAGATTTATTATTCAGAACCAGAGTGGAAGAACTATAGAGCAAATTGTTTCCTATAAAACAAGACCCTTCTGTGTACTTTCCCCAGTATGCCTAGACTTGAGAGGTCATCGATTCTGGCGGGCAGAAACAGGCACTACGCCCATCCTTATGTAGGCACCAGGCACTGATACCTCTAACTCTTTGGGGTATATTCTACCCCTATTTCTGGAGGCACCTGCATGCGATGATTGGTACCCAGCTGAATACTCTCCAATATCTTCTCTTCCTCAGGTCTCCTTAATTTAACAGCCTCAACAACAGCTCAACCTCTAACATTACACCTTCACCTTTCATTTCCCCAGTCCTGATCTCTCTCACAAGTTGAAGTCCAGTATTTTTTCCGTGAATTCTACCTGGATTAACTACAAATACTTGAAATACAATACACCCAAAACAGATCTTTCCACCTTCCTCTTTCTCCAGAAGCTCTTTCTTCTAACCTTTAGAACCAGTGGCTCCCACTAACCCATTCAGTGTCGGTGTCATTTCAAGTAGACCCCAAGCCCCACAGAGACCCTGACATATCCTCCTTTCTCACATTCTAATGTCCCACGTATCCTCCATGTATGTCTCATTCTTAGAAAATGTTCTGTCCTCTGCTACCACTGAAGTTTGAGGAAGTTTGAGCTCCTAAATCATCTTTCGGACAATGTCACTTTGTATATTTTTTAAGAATAATGTCTGAAAAACTTTAACTGTGTCATAGTCTTCTTTCAAAGCTTCAGTGATTAAAAATTGCTTGCTGAAAAGGTTTAAACAAAAAAACCCAACTTTGGTACTCAAGCCCTCTATAATCTTGTAACCTTTCCATTCATGTTCCCTGCCCCTACGCCGCACAGAATCTGCGCCTCAGCCAAACTTCCTAGACACTTTTTTCACCCCTTCCTCACACCACACTCTGTGCCAGGAATATCCTCTCTCTCCACCACTGCACTCACAATTATACATCTCCTCAACGGTAGTGCGATCAGTGCAACCTATTTGGATGCAGCTGTCAAGTTCTAAAATTTTGCTTACACTTTAATTCAAAATTTCCACATTTAGGATGGTATTTTACGGTAATGATGGCTGTACACTAAAATTAACTGAAGCATGTTTATATCACCAATGTTTATAATGGGAACAACATGAATGTTCAATAACAGGATATTTAAAAATAAAATATACAGTCATTTCAAAACATTATGTAGAGATATTTATTGATATAGAAATATGCTCTCTATATATTAAGAAAAAATAATAACAGAATGAATCTAATGTAATCCTAACTTTATTTTGTAAATGTAATGAATAGATCGGCAATATCTAGATAACTAGACAGACAGGTAAAATAAAGAATAAAAAGAATATATACCAAACTGTTAACAGTGGTTATTTCTACGTGGTCAAATAACAGATTCTTTTTTCTGTTTGATTATACTTATTGGTTTGATTTTCTATAATAAATATGTATTTTTTTCATAACTTGCAAAACCTTTAGCTGTTATTTAAGAACAAGCTCTCAAGCAATCTCCTTTCTGGATATCCAAGCACCCATCTATCATTTATACTACCCAGGAGCTCAATCACAGACAACTCTGTGTGTGTGCCTCTGCTTCTCCCACAGGATCCTCAGGTACTGATGGCAGAGGTTATGTCCTCAAGGGCAGCGGGCCTCCTGCACCACACAGGCTGGATGCTCACGAATGAGCACCAGCAAGGTGACGTTCAGCGGTGGTGAGGGGCACGAAGCCTGCGGATATGAAAAGACAATGGCCAATGGTTGATGCAAGTATTATATTTGGTTTACTCCGAGGTTTTCAATCCCCCCTCTTTAATTCTCCCACTACCTCTAGGAGAGCTTTTTATATTTATTTTACCTTTTTGTAAATTTTATTCTACCTTTTGAAACTTTTTGTATTATTCCTACTATAGGAAAATATCATGTCCAACATTTCAGTTCTCCATTTCCCAAGGAAAAAACTCATGGAATATGTTTGATATTTTAAAACCTCGTTAACCTATGATATTGACAACATATTCTGTAGTTGATAGCACCATAAACTCTCTCACTGGAAGACTTTCCCCTCCTTCAAAAACATGTTTCCAGGCCCACTGCCTGGCAGAGTGGAGGGATGTGTGTGGCAACACTGGCCTGGTAGACTTTCTCTGGGGGAGTAATTACTAACCCACATGCAGTCTGCAAGAAAAACAACTGGGGTGGAAACTGTTATTTGCATGGGGACCTGATCTCAGGAGTAATAGTTAAACATGGTGTTCTGTAGTTCTACTCCAGAAGGTATCAAGGGCCAATACATGCCAAGATGTATGCAAACTCAAAGCAAAATCTAAGGTAAAATTACCCACAGTGGAGTTTTCTTCCAGAAGGACCTGCAGTCCAGAATTCTTTTCCCAAAATACTTGAAAATGTCACCAACGTGTCCCTACTTCTTTTGGAGGTAAAGCTCCATCCTGTTCCATGTTATATCTCAAAAGGGAGAGGCAGAACCCTCACTTTCCACTTCAGGTGGGCACGGTTTACTTCTAACAAGGCTGAGGACAATGCTGAAAGATGTTCCTCCCTGCCTGTGCTTGGAACTCGACTGGCATAACCTGTAAAGTCATATGACAGGGTTCTGAAATTTTCGTGAACCTGAGGAGCTGCACTATTTATCAAATGCTGAGAAACAAGTCGCTCAGCACTTAGTGGCTCTGCGGGGCGAGAATTCAGAAGAGGCTTGGCTGGCAGTTTGGGCTTAGAGTGTCTCAGGGGTTGTAGTCAGATGTCCACAGGGGCTGCAGCCATTGGAAAGCTAGACGGGGGATACGGGATCTACGTCCAATGTGGCTCACTCACGTGGCTGGCAAGTCAGCCACATGACTGTTGTTAGAAAGCCTCTGCTTCTCTCCACAGGGCTGCTGATATCCTCACAGCATAGGGGCTAGCTTCCCCCAACCACACCCAGCAGGCAGGGAGGGACCAAGCAGAAGCCACAATGCCTTTCATAATGTACCCTGAGAAGTCACACACTGTCAGTTCTCCTGTATTCTTTTGATCACGTGGGTCAGCCTGATTCCATGCGGGATACCACACGAAGGCATGAGTACCAGGTAAGGCACAAGGGGACAGGTAATCTTGGAGGCTGGCTACCACAGTCCACCCGCTAGCCCCCAATCCTGAGTCAGGTGCTGTAATGGGATGAGACTTGGGGGTTGCAGAGAAGAGGATGAGTGTTTTCTACACATGGAGAGTTAAGAGTCATTATGGCCTGACATGGAGTATCCTCCAGCCATGGCCACACCTATATATTTATCCCATCCCACATGTTCTTCTTGCAATATGACTAGCACTCCTCCCACTAAGAGATGGGGTCTAGGTTTCCTTCCCTTGAATTAGGATGGGGATAGGATGACTGTCCCAACCAACAGAGTAGGGCATATGGCCAAAGGTATGCTAATGTTATATAAATTTCGGAGGCCGGACACAGGAAGGATACTGCTCCTGCCCTGGCCGGTGCTCTTTCTTTCTAGGAACAATTGTTCTGGAGACATAATCACTCTCTTGTGAGGAAACCAAGGCCACATAGAGAGGTCACCTTAGGTGTTGTTGCTGACAGCTGCAGCGAGGCCCCCATCCGACAGCCAGCGCTAACTGCCAGGGGTGGGACTGAACAGCCCCTTCAGGGGCTCCCTGCCCAACCTGAGTCTTCCAGCTGAGGCCTCAGATGTTGGGAGGAGAAGACGAGCCTCCCACACCATGCCCTGCGTGAACAACCGACCCGCAAGTACCACAAAAGGTACTACTGATGATGACTTTTTTAAAGTCATGAAGTTTTGAGATAATAAATAACTAAAATAGTAAGTTTAAATACACTCGTTACAGCTACAAATCTCCAGCCCCTGCTCCAGACCACTGACTGAGATTGCCTAGGCAGGAAAAAGCCTGGGAAATTGCTAATTTATCAAGTTCCCCAGCTAACTCTGATTATCAGTGATATTGATGGAGTATCTTCCTACTTCATGTGTCTTAACAGAATAATTCACAGTGCTTGTTTCTTACCTTCATCCATGCATTTTATCTACTTAGTGAAAAGTAGAAACTGAGTCTAAATATGGTTCCAGATAAGATGATTTTGTATTTTTAACTCTTAAATTTTATGGTAAATCATCCAAAGGTAGGGCTTGAAGAAGAAATGTGGAAAAACAATACAAAAGTTTTATATATTTTCAGACAGGTTGTGAAACCTTTCTTAAATCTTTAAATACAAGACAGCTATGCACCTATGAGGAAAAAAGAGAGGAGAGAAGGCAAAAAAAATATCATCATGGCAATGCTGAATGTACTGATGTGGTGGTATGAAGTCTTCAAGTTGTACTGAGTTTTTAAAAATCAAGGTACACAGCAGTGTCTATATTTTTTAAGTGGTAAATACATAAAACTGGAAAGATACACACAACGCTTGTGGTAGTGGTTGTCTTTAAACAGGAGAACTGGGTGGGTAGGGTAGGAGTACAGCACTTATTTTTCACTGAACATCTTTGTGCCCTTTGAATTTTGCAGTGGGATCATGTAATACTTTACAGAAAAAAAGATAAATAACGTGTTCTTAAAATACCTTTTCTCTTTAAAGACCTTTTGGGAGTCATTCCAGAACATGAGTGTTTGACCCCATATCATTATTGGCTGCAGCTAATTATCTTTTCTTTTTTAAAATTCAATTTATTGGGGTGTCATGGGTTAATAGGATCATGCAGGTCTCAAGTGCACATTTCTGTGGTACAAGATTTGTGTATTGCACTGTGTGTCCTCCACCTAAAGTCAAGTCATCGTCTGTCACCACACACTAGGCCTTCTCCACCCCTGCCACCCTGCACTGGTGACCATCCCACTGGTGACCACCACACTGTTGCCTGTGTCCATGACTTTTAGTGTTATATCTCACGTATGAGCAAAATTTCAGGTTTAGCAGTAAAATGAAACTTGATATCCTTCAGGATCAGTGATCCCAACGGATTAAACTCTAGCCAGCATAGAGTCGATAACTCCATCCCCACTTCTTACTGGACCTCTCACGGCTCCCTGTCCGTCCTCCCCCTCTGATTCAGTTCAGCCCTGACCCCGGGACAAGTGGGATGCTCGCCTTGGGCCTCTTGTTCAGAGAACCCTGCTCTGGACCTGCTCTGGCCTCACCTACCCCGCTCCCTGAAGGGCTGGAGCCCACGGCCATGGGTTAAGGAAGACTAACACTTGCTTTTGTGCGAGAATAGGCTAGGAGGTGTTTTATTAAAAATAAATAAATAAACAGGACAGCAACCTTGTCCTCCAAGGACACAGCAGAAGCAGCGGTGACTTTTATGTTGTTGTCCTGCCACATACTCTCTTCATTAACATGTGATTAGGCACAAACCTAGAAAAAAGTCAGTACTGGGTGTTCATAAGATTTTAATGTCTTTTTTCAAAGTGATGGGAACATATTACTTACACTCAAATTTAAAAATAGGTTTTAAAAAGCAAGTTTATCAGTGGGAGTTACTTTGAATGCTGCTTGTGTTTCCAGATCATTCATATTAAAGGCCAAACATTCTGACATCAATAATAACTGTTGGATAGAAGTCTAACTGAAAGAAAATTAAAAACAAGGGGTCAAAAGAAAAGGGTAGCTTATAATTTGTGGGTGTACTGCCTTTCAAGCTTTGTAGGGGCATTTGAAGTTTAAGAAATGTGTTATACCTGGAAATTAAAGACAGTAAAAAGGAAATTATATATGAAAAAAATACATAGTTAACATTTTTAAGGCATTTTAATTTGTATGCCAGCATGGAAAGCTATTTTATTTAGAAAAATATCTGTAAGGACACACAAGCTAATGTGGAAGTTCTCGCTATTTTTCATAGCTGCAGTGCTTATAAATCATTAGAGATCTCATTTTAAGTTAGGAACAGGGAGGATTCACGAGTGGACTACAAATGAGAGGAGCGTGAGGCTGGTTTGACCATGCAAATATTCGAAGGCCAACGTTTGGCAGTGGCGCTGGAAACCAGGGCAGGGCTGAGCCAGTGCGTATTGGAGGGTGTGAATACGTGACTCGTGTGGAAGGCCACACTCCCCCATCCCCTGTGAGAAAATAAACTGCAAAGATCCAGAGCCATCATACGGACCCTGGTTCCCCTTTGCATAGCCATCTCTGGGAAGTCCCAGGTGTAAAATAATTTGTTTCTAGACTACATAAATGATAATAGAATGCGTGTCATTGGAATCTCTGAGAAGATGATGCCAATGGGGCTCTCGGATCCCTCCAGACTTGCTGACTCCCCTCAGAACGCATCACCAGAAACAGGGCCCCTCTCAACAGCAGTGGCACAAGACATCAGCCTGTCCCATCGGCTGACCAGGGACTGCTGACCATCTCCCTCGACTGAGCTCCATCGTATGAAAGTAAACAACTGTTAAGCGCCTAAGAAAACTGGCAGTGCACATATTCTGTTAAGAGAAATTACTTGCATTTCAGTGTTTAAAAGATCTTTCTCCCCATCAGCTTGGTGAGCAAATGAAACATGTAAGAAACTGGGGCCATTCTGAGCTCCTGCCTTTCCTCCTGCCTGTCCTCCCTGCACCATCCACAAGCTGGCTGACTGGTGGCTGCTCCTCAGCAGGTGATGCTCCCTCGCACCAGCCCAGCCACGCCCACCCGTACGTGGCTGCTCTCGACTTGCACACACTTGTACGAGCCCACCAAGGCTTTTCGGCGAGTAGCAGACATGAGTGAAAGTTTAGATAAAAGGAAGGGATTGTACGACAGCGAGAAAAACAACGAAAGCTTCGATAAGAGAGATCACAGGGCCCAGGATGCCCTGGGCCAGATTTACCCAGGCAGCCATTGGCCTCCTGCGATGCGGCTCTGATCCCTGTTCCCGTCCTTTCTGCCCAGTCCCGTTTCACCTTTCCTCTCCCCTGTCATCCGAAATGTTCGTTCACTGATGCGAAATAGTTCAGTTATCTCTGTAAAACTCATACCCTCGAGGGCCTCATCTTCCACCCCAAAGCTCTTAGCAAAGCATTTAATACACAATTATTTTGTGAAAGAAACAAGTGTCCTTTAGTAAAGTGACCATATTTTGTTCACTCCTCAACATGAAGCACATCACAAAGTGCCCGGCAAATAGAAGGCACCAACCGTTATTGGCCACTGCTGCTGCTATTCTTCACGCCTCCACGGCCAGCAGGAATTTTCCCTTTGTTCAGGGGTCCCGCAGGGCTCCCCAGCACCTCGCACCTGGCGCCCCAGCCAGGCCTGGCACCACTCCCACACCCTAGCAGCCCACGCCTCCGGGGCCACTGCCCAGAAGTGGTCTCTTAGAATGTCAGGACCCTGGCCCTGGGCTGCCACAAGAAGAGAAGGCTGCTTCCTCCTCGCCATTTCTGAAGCCCACTGTCCCCATGGCCACAGGCTGTCCTGGGGTTTCCACCTCTTGCCTCTGGGCCACTGAAGCTGAGCTATTTTCTGAGTCTCTCTCTCCCCTAAACATCCACATACTTTTGTCCCTATTGTTACCCAGATCCTGAGAGCCCCACCCTTGGGGCTCATGATAATTCAGAGTTGGGCACCAGGTAATTGCAGGGTTCAGAACACTGCAAAGCACGCAGAGGTCCTCTTGTCCTGGGGGTGACGGGAAATGGATCTGAGTTCACCTCTTCCTCCCCATGTTCTTTCTTCCTTCTTCATTCACGGAGACTGGATGCAGTGGGTTTCCATTAGGCCTGGGAAAGTTGTTCCTGCTGTGTTCTGAGAGACCAGATTGCTGCACAGGGCTGAGAATTCCAGAGGACTCTTCAAACTATAGTCCAGATACTTTACTCACCATAAATCACAATGCCAATAGCGATACCTGACATTTAAGGAATACTTCCCATGAGCTAGGCACAATGTTAAGCACCCCATACACATTACCTCTTTAATTATCCTTAAAACCCAAATGATGTAGGTGTTTTTATTATGTCCATTTTACAGGTGAAGAAACTGACATTCACAGAAGTTAAGCGCTCACCCAAGATCATAGAACTCAGATTTCAAAGTCATGCCTGAATGCTCTTAACGACTAGGTGGACTGCCACTGAAATCATTTCATTAGCAAGCCCTCTGAAATAAGCCCCAATGTGTCGCCTGAGCCTCCTACACAGAACTGGGCCATGTACTCATAAGCCAGTCTCAGATGTTCCCTCTCATGAAGAGGCCAGCTGATGAAACATGGTGGCCCAGGCCAAAGAAATTTGTGGAGAATGACTAAGCAGAGCTGGAAGCTCCCTGAACAACAGCTCACACAAGAAGTTTTATTTAAGGCCCTAGGAGATGCTGTGCAACTTAGCAGAGACACAGGTTGCCCAGTGTAGTCCCTGAAGAGTCAAAGTCAACCCTTGGAGTCACTGCTTATTAACTACAGTCTTCATCCCCACACCCCCCTGAGAAGCCCTCAAGCTCTCAAAATAGCCAGTCTTGGCTTCTGACCAGCTCACAGAATTAACTAAGGCCCCGGAGTCTCCCTCGGTGTTACTGGAGGGCTCAGGGGGAGTCCCCAAGTTCACCATGCCCATTTCTAAACCTGCAGTCAGTGTACCCAAGGCAGCTGATACCTCTGATCTAACACTGGCACATATTGGCCAGCCGCAGGGGGCCTCCCACAGGCTCACTTGAAAATTCTTAGGTATGTTACAGCTACATGTAGCACCCCCAATATTAGTCCCACAAGCTGTGACCCACAAACCCTGAGCTCCAGCTCAAGCTTGAGCTCCTAGGAACTCCCATTTGGTTCAGTCCCGCTACTGCAGTCCTCCCTTGGGGTCCCTGTCCTCTCTATTACATATTTCAACCACCACACCCAGTTCTAAAGCAGCAGTTCCGGGACCTGCTCCATACCTGAACCTTTGGTGTCCACCCTGGAAGTGCAGTCCTGACTTCTAGTTTGTGCTGCTCCACGGGTGCCCCAAACACTAGCGCATCCTTCTCTCTCATTCATTTTCCCTTAGGCACTGACAAGGCATCTTAGTACAACATACAAGCCAAGAAACCTGGGTGGCAGTCCCCAGTGTATCACTAACTTGCCAGCTCACTGAACTTTGCCGTGCTCCAACCTCATCCCTGCGATGAGCACTCTGCGAGAGTGCTGAGTTTCCCTCCGCTCTGACTTTCCAGATTTTCCACTCCAGTGTCTCACTGCCATTTAAAGTTCGTAACAGCTCATTCCTTCACTATCCCTCTTCCTACTTTCTCCCTAATGGCTGGCATTTCAAGTTTGTTCCCTAATGACTTATCCTTGGAGGAGTCTTGGTAGGGTTTTTGGTTTTTTTTTTTTTTTTCGCCTGCATAATAGCCTAATAATGCCAAGTTCTACTGAATGATAGCACTTAAATCTATTCCTCCACATTCCTTTGTTTCAGACTCTATCCATGTCATTTTTACTTGTGCATAAACTTCTCCAGGTTACTGCCAGGCTTACGTCATTTTAAGTTTTTGGAGTGAAAATAATAATCTTAAGCAACCCTTCAAATAATGGCTGCTGCTATTTCTTTCAGATGCCTAAACTTAGAAAAGGCCATAGAAAGTTATTTGCTACTTATTAACATCTAATAGCTTGTGTTATTCCCACAGGCAGAGAAAAAAATAGCAATTGCAATTTGACAGTGACATAAACACCTGTCTGGCTAATGAATTCCTTGCTAAGTGCGTGTTCCAAAGAGAAAGCAATGTCACCTTTATCATAAGTGACTTTCCCTAGAATGCTGGAGGTACACCAAGAGAAAGGAAGATCTGTGCATGGCAGAAGTGAAAAATTACTGAGGCTATGTCTCTGGGAACATGAACATGGGAAATAGGTTCACTACACTTGTATGCCCCATCTTTATCTCCACACACAACAAAAGTGCTCTCTTTTCTTATTCTAGAGGCAAATTACTCAAATAATACAAAAGTACATCTTTAAAACTAAAATTACCAGGTTTTCAAAGGTGCTCACTAGAACCACTAAGAAAATAGACTTCTCAAAACCTAATAGCTTGTATATGTAAGTATCTTGTAGGCTGAGACTCTTCCACGATTTATCTCACGTAGAAAAGGGAAGCAGATCTATTGCAGGTTTCAACCAGAGCCGTGACTCCTCCCACACGACTGCATTCTGGATGCCCTTTCTTCATGCCAAAAACAGCCTCCCTGTGTAGGTAGACCTCTGAAGGGAAAGCTATGTGTGATCTATGGCAGTAGAGACAAAAATCTGTATCCCTCCTGAAAATGGCACCTGCATGGGTGAGGCTGAGATGGTACCACTTGAACATCAAATTCTGCCCTCTAGAAACTTGTATTAGAGAAAGTTTCCAGAAATTTGAGATGTCTGACCTAATTCTCTAGGTAGCTGCATTTTGAAGAGTTGTTATTTTCACAAACATCTCTTAATGTAGACAGAACAGCTGTTGAAATTTTGCTGCACATTTAAACAAACATTATGGATGGTTATCTCTGGAGAAGATTTAAATTTCTTTTCACTTTGCAAAAATGTTATGACCTAACCCTACACTTTACTCGCTCAGTAAGAAGTGCGTTGCCTTCAGACTGTGAGCATTGTTAAAGGGAACAGGGCTACTGAAAGATTTCTCTAATCTCCCAGCCTAATTACAAAGAGGAGAAAATTACTAAAAATTGTGCCTTAAATATAATAAAAAGAACAATTTAGAAACCCAACAGGAAGCTGCTCCCTCAGCAGGATAATTCTATACTAGTTTAGGTCCAGGAAATGCACCTCAGTGTTTATTATAATCATCACGATCATTGTTATTTATTATTTATAAGTTGTGTTAAGCTCTTTTGGGGGGTTTCACAGAACACACTGTTCAGGTGTCTGCATGGGCCTTACTCAAGTAGTACTGGCCAAGTATCATGGGACTTAAGAAAAATGTCTATTGAATTCCCTCGAGCCAGGTACATTTATCATTCTTAAGACAGGGTGATGCTTGGAACGAACCCTTTTCAAACACGACTGACTTCTCCCCTTCAGAGTTTTAAGAGTAAAGTTCTTGTGGCTTCAGAGTCCCTGTTACCTCCACGTCCTGCTTTATTTATATAATGCTCATCAGTGACCCAACCCATCCAAGAGCCCACCCAAATCCCTTCCTGAGCCTGCCCTTCCCTCCCCCAGTTATGACAAAACATGCGTGCACACACATTCTGCCTCCTCGAAGCAGCAGCAGTTGTCAAACTATTTCCCAGCAAGTGGAGAACTCAGCTCCACTAATTAAAGCCTGAGGTTAATGAGGCCAAAGCCAAAAGTCTTATTTGAACCCACTAGTTTTACTATATGTCATGTAAATTGACAGCAATCTACTCCAGCAAAGTCCTGAAAATGATCATAGATAAGGTCAGTAGAAAAGGTAAAATGCGCTCAGAGCCTATCTGTATCCCATCTTCCCCTAAGGAAGTGTTAAAAAGTATAAAGGACATTCATTCAAAAGAGGAAGCTTCCTCTGCTAATTCTGTCCCTGAATTCCAGCAAATAGTATTTCAGGGAGATGCATTATCTCCAAAGCTCAGCCTCTGTCTTCTCTAAGCCCCTGTAGGGGCATCTCTTAAAGTTGTCATCCTTCAGATTCGGGCAGCCCCAGTTGCTGAGCCAATCACCAAAGAGCCAAGACCAGCCAATAGGGGTTTGAACCATACTAGCAGCCCCATCAAGCCAGCTGAGCTTTTGTTCAGCCTGACAAGTGGACCCCCAGCCCAGGCACAGGAGGACCAAGGACAGGCTTTGATTTGACCCCTAAGCCAAGCTCTGCTTAGTCCCTGGATCCTGGCAGTCAAGTGCCCAAGGCCAACCTGGGACACAATCTATTTGGCTGGGTCAGTTACTCTGCTTGTATGTTGTATTCCAAAATCCTCTCCTAGCCTGAGGTGTCACCCTCCAAAGTGAAGGCAGGTTGCTCCTGCTGCCTGGAAACAGCCTGCCTGGTCCCCTGGTTTGCAGCCATCCCTGCATCCCCTCTGATAGGCTCATTCCCCATTTTGTACCTGGGATAATGGCTTTCAGACCCTGTAACTGGGCCCGCCCCCTCACTCCACCCCTGCCCCATGCCCTGAGCTGCCAGACCCAGCAGCATGCTTCACACCTGAGCTACAACATAAGGGCTAATACTACCAACCTAACTTTGCCAACTGCAGAATTGAAGAGCAGCTGAATAAGCACATGTTTTTAAATGGTAATGAGGGGATGTTTAAAAGAAAAGTATATGGGAACAGTTGGCAGAATATCACTTTCCGTGAGGGTAAACTGTTGTCACCCTGATGCCTGATTTTACTTTCTAATCCACCCCCTTTTCTGTACTGTGTGTTCCAGGACTGACGATTTCTTTTTGAAATTACCTTAAAGCAAATGGCGCTGTGAACCACTTAATTCAGAACCGATATAACCCAGACCCATGACAAACCTTTCTCAGAAGATTCAGGGGGAAAGCCATCCTGACAGCTCTGTGTCTCTTCTGTGGAAATGAGAATGTGTAAAATGTTCTCCCACCCTGAGCCTAGGTCACGCCACGGCTGGACCTTACCTCGGGCCACAGATCTCTGTGATCCTCCTTCCATTCCTTCAGCCTGGACTCTTCCCTCCTCAAGACCACTGGGCAGGTCGGCAAATGTTCCATCACCCGCTTCCCATCCCGGGAACACGAACAACCACCTCACTGTGGCACAGCCTTCTTCAGTAAGCCCTGAGCCTGCTTAATCCTACCCCCTGGGGAAGCCTATGAAGGTCTCTTTTTATTTCCAAAGACCAGTTTCTGGTCTTGTGATGCTTTGTTTATAGCATGCCCAGAGGTAGTTCAAATAACTTTAAGGGGAAGATTCAATAGATAATCAATAAAGACACTTTTTAACAGGCAAGGGGAAAAAATAGTTTTCTTCATTCCAAAATGCTAGCACTCCACTTTTACATAACATTTTATCACCATAAAAGCATGTTGGCAGGTATAGTTGGGTCATTTCGTTTTCATAAAACCTCAACACCATAACAAGGTCAGTCAATGTGGTGCATCTATTCAAAAGATGAGGAAATTGAGGCCCGGAGAGTCAAGCGCTTTATTCATGTTCACACCCATGATGAGTGACAGAGCCGGGTCCAGAAACCACAGCTCCTCCAGGAAGAGAGAGCAAAAGGTCTCAGCAGCAAACTGTAAGACTGGCACCAAAGGGTCAAAAGCCACAATCACGTGGATATTTGGGGGCAGTCCTAGGCAGGGCTGTTGGGAGGCATAAGACCGGGACCCCTTCCACATGTAGATTGTAATGATGTGGCTGAATATATACTTATACATACATATGCATATTCTTAACAGACACACAAAATACAGCAGAGCAGAGAGGCTCATTATAAATCTGGGGTGTGCCTGAAAGTGACACAGGCAAGTTCTACCCCCACACCCATCGCCATGCCTCACACTTCTTTTTTTCCTAAATATTTTTTTCACTTTTTTTAATTGTTGATCAAGTACAGTTGTCTCCATTTTCCTCCCACCACTCCCCCGCCCCAACTCCAATCTCACATTTCTTGATCAGCCCTGACCTTGGGATTTTCCTTATGTTATTATGACTAAGAACTAAATATTTTTTCTGTTCACTTCCACTTTTAAAAGATGGTCAATTTTAGTCTTTCTCATCAGTAAAAGACAGAACAGGTTGCTTTATTTTAACTACTTGCTTTTCTGCTCAAGAAACACAAAATCAGGGGAGCAGACTTGTGGGGATCCACAGGGCCTTATGGAGACTCTTCAGGCTCCAGCAGGATCATCAATCACAGCGCCGCCTGGCCTGGGATGCGCCCTTGCTGGGCCACGTGACTCAGGCGCAGCTGGACCCTTCAAAGCTGGCCGGCCACTGCTGGGTCTAGGCCCGGAGATGCCCAGCCACCTGCGCGCTCCTGGCCAGCCCTTGCAACTGTTCGATTTACCGTTCGGGACAATTCTCCGCAGGGCTCAGGAAAGCACATGCTGCTGCCGCGCTCGGCTCCACTTCCCCTTCCAAGCCCTAATGAGGTGAGATAATGGATGCAGGAAAGTGTGCAAATGCAAATCAATATGGAACATATGCTCCAGCTCCCCCTCTCACCTCCACGTGGGGCAAGCAAAGGAAGTGCTTTAGAAATATTTCTAGACCTGGGCTCCTTACTCTCCCTGAAAGAATTCAAAATGATATAAAGTTACAGCAGCTTCCTGGCCCTTTGCAGTCCTGGCCCAAGGGCAAATCGCCAATTTTGATTGCTTCTCAGAAATGGCTTTACTGCTCCTTTCTCTTTATCCAACAACACAAAACAAATCAGCAACATAGAATGAGAAAGAAAAATTTGGCACCAATTTTGCCATTTTGCTTCTGCAGACGCCCTAAGCATCCCTCTGAGTGTAAGAAGCAGACCCTAGACAGAAGAGAAAGGACAGCCGCAGGTCTCTGGACCTCCCCGGCCAGGCCTCTTGGCTCCTCCACTTTGGCCCGAGTAGCCCAGGCACAGGGCCAGGCCAAGCTGGGCCTTCTGCCCGAGCCATTGCATCAGTGGACTCAGCAGGCTGTGCTGCTGGCCAGGGAGGTCTCCGCTTTCCGGAGTCCAGGGGACAGAGAAGCTGGCATGGCACTCACCCTCAACAGCCAAATTACCCTTTCTATAGGCCCTTCCAGAGCTCATGGGAGGCTCTGATTGAAGAAAGGGAAAAGAAACCAGCATTTGAGCTCTGGGTCCTGTCCCTGCCTCAACCCAGCATGGTCATTGCTGTCACTCCCATTTCACAGGGAAGACAGGAACAAGACTCCAGGTTGTCATGTAAAAAATGGACTGGGAACACACACCCAGGACTGCCAGTGCTCCAAACTGTGCTCTTGCCACTGTACAGTGAGGCACTTCATTTTATGTATACTGACCACGGTCAATCCACTCGTCAACTGAACACTCTGTCGCAAAAAGTCTCCAAAGTCATTAGCAGCCTAAGGAATTTGGTTCCTTTTGACACCCTTCTTGCCTCCTCAAAGATCTTCCGTGTTCTGAACAGTGATTACTGGGCCTCTGCCACTCCGTCTATAACCCTTATCCCAAATCAGTCAGTAGAAAGAACCCAAACGACACAACAGGCCTAACCTCGACAATTGTCCAAATTGTCCATCTTCAATGTGCAGCAAAGGTCTGCTTTTCCAGAACTCTCACAAGAGAAGTAGGGGGAGTCCCACAGTCCAGCCAATCCAGTGGGCAGGGTTTGAGCCCCAATACCTCTTGCAACCTTAGCCAACTTGCTTGCCTGGGGAAGCTGGGAAACCTGGAGGGCTTAGCTCCATGTACCTTCTCCACGAAATGTGGTGATAAGAGTATCTGTCCTGAAGGGCTATTAGGAGCATTGGACGTAGTGACCCCTGGAGGCACACTGCCATGGCCCATTCGCCCAATACACCACCACTAGTTTACAACCTTGGGCACACTACCTAACCACTCTGTGCCTCAGTTTCCTCCCTTGTAAAATGGAATTAAACACTGCACTCACCATATAAGGTTGTTCTGAAGACTGTATGAATTCACATTTTCAAATGCTTGGAACTGTACTGGTTCAGAGTAGTGTTATGGGAATTTAAATTAACATACGTAAACAATGACCATGAAGTGCTTAGGGGCACGTAGGAAGCACTCCACAATGGCAACTATATTTATGAGTGATTTGGAAAGATTTAGAATGTCATATCTTTAACTCCCAACAGCAGTCGCAGTCCTGATTGTTAATTGAGCCATCTGCTGTTAGGTTGGTGAGTCACCAGGCATTTCTCCAATGCGTGGCACGTGCCCAGACAGTGGCATGATTGAGGAGCTCTGGATCCGTGCACTGCTCCTCTGGGTCTGACAGTCTCCGAATTAGCAGGCCTTGCTTCCCCACAAGCTGCAGATCAGTCACGATTCTGCTCTAGGGTAACCATCTCTCTGGAGTAATGTCTGGGGAAGATTCCAGCAACAACATCAGGAAGCACCCTAGATACTCCTGAGAGAATGTCCACTCTGTGCCCTCTAGTTTGTAACACAGTCTACTGGGCCAGTTGATTCCAGAACCAAAATTTATGGCCCCCTTGATAACTTTAATGGCTTATAACATTCTCTGATATAATGCCTAGAAACAAACATATTTATTTTGCTAAGAACTCACAAAGTGAAAAAAGGTCATGATCCTGCAGTTTGGGTTTCTGGATAAGAAATGACCGGAGAGAGAAACTATGGCTCACCAGGAACATTCCAGTCCTGAAGGTCAGCCAACACGGTGTCGGACAGGCCTGCTCCTAACATAAGTGCAGCCCCAGACAAGTGTAAAAATGGAGTCCCACTGTCCAAAAATATATGCATACATCTGTCTTCCTACATTGACAAAAATGAGGTGATGAACTAGAGATGGTCAGATTCAAACTTAAGTTCTTAGACTCCTTAGACTTCTGCTCAGGAATCAGGTCCCATGAGGACAGCCATCCATGACACTTGGTTCCATCTGTACCACAAGGGATATCCCATTCTTGAGCATGGGTATGACAGACCACATGTCCAAGCTCCATCCAAACTCCCTTTCAACAGCCACCCTTCAGACTTAGGATCACTCATTAGCACCTGCCCCCCACCGCTCTCAGGAACACATACCCAGGCCAGATATGGGATGGGAGCTGCTCATGTAGAGAATTCCAGGAACCTTGAACCCAGAGTGTGACCTACAAGACAGTAGTGTGGGCTGAGTGAGGGAGAGTGCCCTTGGCCCTGCAAATTCTTCACCCTATAGGGAGGTATGTGAGTAAAAGGCTAGGACTGGGGCCTCTAAAGTGCAGGCTCCTCTTGCCCAGATCTACGTTCTGGGACCCTGGTCTCTATCACGGAAAGTGCTCAGTGACTCTGGGTGAAGAGTATATGACATGACTACACTGTCTACCCAAGACCTACATCACCCTCTTCTCTGCTGCTTCCCCACACCCACAGCACCTCTGCTTCCCTTCTCCAGGGCCCCAGATAATTCTGCATGACTTGCAGTTCAACATCGCTGATACCTGAAAATTTCTAATGTGTCTCTGGCAGTGACATGGCCTGCAGGAAACACAATTTAAAGCATCCCCTGCTCCCCCATCCCCATCTCGCCTCTCTCAGCAGAACACTGCTACGGAAGGTCTCATTTCTGTCTTGCTTCCCACAGTCACCTGGGCTGAGGACCATGACCCCAGACTTGTAGCCTTAGGGTAAACACCTCCAATTAGCATAAGTTGCCCATTTTCTATGGATATCAGTCCTTTTTTGTTGCTGTTATTTTCTTTTATAAATTTCCAAAAGGCAAGGAATTGAGATCCATACAGAAGGTTTTAAAACTTAGAATAATAAAGTAAATTACTTGTTTCTGATCAACTGCACCATGCCATATGTTATTCAAGCATAGACTCTTCGGTGACAGCAACTGCACTCACTGGTCATAACAACTCTCGACAGAAACACTTCTAGTAAGGAATCATTTGTTTTCTGCCTAAAAGCACTTTCTTCTGCAAAAGAAGCACTATCATTTATAGTTTGAAAACTTATTCTAGTGACACTTAATGTCCCACCTCTTTACCCAGTTTTCATCTTAGCTTCCCCATCAGAACAACGAGGGATGGGCCAAGGAGGTTGTTCTAAGCCCTTTTTGGTCTCAGGAGCCCTTTACACTTTTAAGAAACATTTAGGAGCCAAAAAAAAAAAAAAACATCTTTTCTTTAGGTAGACTGTATCCACCAATATCTAATACTAATGTTATAGGGATTAAAACGGGAAAGTTTTTTAAAATTAGTAATAGTAAACCTACTGCATATTAACCCATGAAACACTTTTGAAAAATAACTATTATCCAAGAAAAAAACTAATGAGAAGAGAAGTATTCTACAATTTTGCAAAGCTCTTCAATGCCTGGCCTGAGAGGAAGACAACTAGATTCTCACGTCTGCTTCTGTATTCAATCTATAGTGATACATGGTTTAGGTTGTAGTATATGAAGAAGATCCAGCCTCACACAAATACAGAGTTGGGAAAGGTAGGGATACTTCAATAATGTTGATAGTCATCCATAATACTACATCAAACTTCATAAGTTGTAGTTTTCTAAAGATCAGTTGCAATGTGGAAGCCAGATCAATAAACTTTTTGCATTGTTACATGAAAATCCATGAGCCCCATCTTGCTCTCTAAATGTATTTTTATTGACATAAGCTTTATAAAAGTAGGCATTGGTCACTTGGAAATATTGGTTCCCAGCTTTATTTCATATCTTACAAATGTTCACACATGACTTTCTACAAAATCAGAAAAGCATATTAATTAACATTACCACCAATCTCATTATAAAATCTGTAAGAATTAGGAAGGTATTGAGTATGGTGGGCACCCATTTTTTCCAGAATTCTAATTTTTGCTTGCAAGCTAAAATTCTAACACTGCCAACAAATACTCTCAGGTGTTTTTCCTGAGATAGAAGGCTTACTTCTTTTATTTTCAAGAAAACATCCACCAGCCTCCCAGGTTTGCATAACTATAGTTTGTCAGATATTCTTTCAAGTAAAAATAGTATAGTATGAAAAAAGTAACTAATTCAGCTTGCAGCTCAATGTCACAAGTACTCTTCTAAAGGCCACTGTCATATTTCAGTGTGCAACAGAAATGCTTTATGTATGTCGTACAGAATAGTAGAAAGCCATGTACTTGTCAGTCAAGAGTTAATAAATTAATAGTTTGTACTCCATCATGAGTACTTCTTAAGTAAAACTGGCATTTTTTTCATTTTTAAAATTAATTTTTAAAATCCTCACCCAAAGATATTTTTATTGATTTGAGAGGGGGGAGCAGAGTGAGAGGCATCAATGTGAGGGGGAAACATTGACTGGTTGCCTCCTATACATGCCCTAACTGGAGATCAATCAAAACCTCAATCTAGTATCTGCCCTGACCAGGGATCAAACCAGAAAACTTTTGGTGTACGGGGCAACACTCCAACCAACTGAGCCACCCAGCCAGGACTAAAATTACTTTTTACTGTGACTGAGAGTTGGTAAAAAGTAGTTTAGTGCCACTGCCTTGATCCGCGCTAAGGCACCAACAGCTTTACCCATCATTACTTTTGACCAAATGTCAAGACAATGAAACAGGCAAGTCATAGTGTTGATCTCAGATATGCCCTGGAGGGTCCTGGGGACTACCAGTTGTCCATGAACTACATTTGAGCATCACTGGACTGAACCAGACTGATGCTTGAGTCCTTTCCAAGTTTAACATTTGTTTGTTTTTTGACAGATTTCTTTGAATCTGCAGAACAAGTAAGTCTTGGATATTAGGGTCTGCCTTCAATATGCTGGTAGTTTACAACTTTACCTTAGCCTTGACTTCCACCTTATGCAGAGTGTCAAGATCAGCCAAAGATGAGAATTAGGACATTCTCAAGTCTTTCCTGGTCATACACATAACATTGCATATATGTTTGGCCTTCTAGATCCCAAGAAAAATGTGTCAGAGCTTTACAATAAGTCCAATATTTTGACATGTGCATAGTTGCTCACTATTTGGTACCAAGTACAACTCACAATCCCAAAAATGTTGTGGATCTCACTCATCTCTCCTGAATGTTCTTCTCTTCAAACCTAATTTACCAGAAGCTTTCTTAATTTACTTGCTTTGAGTCATCTCTTTCCCCATGTGTCTTCAAATCTACTTCTCCTTTCTGGAAGAACTACTCTGTACGGGTACATCTATAATCACCCTGTAATAAACTCATTCACTCATTCATCAATTACACTTTATGAAAGCCCACTAACAGGACTGCCAGTGGTCCAGTCAGTGGGACACAATGACCGCCACAGAGCTCTTCTTCTCAAGAGGTTCTTTGTCTCCTAGCAGAAATATATGTGGAAATAGAGGATTGCAATGGAGTTTTTTTTTTTAAGACAGGTATACCAAGTGTGGTCCAGAAAGCAATAAGTTCCATTCAAATGGTATTCTACAAAGGTACCTGGGGGTGATGAGCTGATTTTATCACACTACATACCAAAATCTTGACCAGTATAAAGATACCAAGCTATATCCTCCTTAGTATCTTGATGTGGACACCAGCCAGCAGTGTCCACATCATTATGGATGAAATAAAACATACATATGGACTACCGAGTCCACTGGAGGAAATAGGATGACAGCATGGCTTTTCTCTCAAGAGGAGCAAAAGCTGTGGCCTCTGCCATGACAGGCCTTTATTCTCTCTTTCCCATTACAATATGGTCTCCTTCACTATCCCCAGGTTACCACAAAGGAGCCAATGCCCCTCATTACATCACAGAAGAAGGATATTAGCAAATGAATAGGCAGCCAGTTACACTGGTCCCTGCAAGGCTCAGCATGGATTTTAGGAAGTTACAGTAAGCATTTGCAAGGTGAAGGAGTTTTAGCAAAGAACAAGCCTCAAAAGAGCCTAGGTATATTGCAAATCTGATTACTCAGGAGGGAACCTATCTGTGGGCATGGGTCCTGTGCATCTCTGAGTGGCAGCTGGGTGCATGCCATGCAGAAGGGTCTGCCACGGTATTTGTATATAACAAATGAAATAACAACTAGAGGTGTCTTTCAGTTCAGTACTTTAGAAAGGAGTCCCTAAGAATAACTAAACTCTCAACTGATAGCAGTTCTCAACCCCAGAAACACTAAAATTACATAAGTTGCTCTGTTTAAATACCCTATTTAAATGTCCTGAACCCCTTCCAGTGATTCAGATTTAATTGTTCTGGGGCAGGGCTCAGGCATCAGCTTTTTAAAAAGTTCTCATAGCATTTGTTATGTGCAGCCAGGGCTAAGAACCACTACTCTACAATGACATTCATGAAAAATGTGATTTGTTAAGGAAATGCTACCTGATTCTACAAACAAATCCAAAATCTCAGTAACAAAATAGAGGGTGCTTGTGGGCTGCCATGCGCTCTCCTGCAAGTGCAGATCCAGGGATGCGGGCTCTTTGCATCTTGTGGCCCCGCCCTCTTTAAGACAAAGCCTTCATCTCACTGGGAAAGAAAAGAAAGAGCTTGGAGGGGAAGCACAGGATGTCTTTATGGGCCACCCACAGTCCATTGGCCACCACTCAGTCACTTTGGTCACATCTAACTGCAAAGAAGGGAGGAAATCGGTTTAGTTAAGTGTGTAGTAGGAAAGGGAAGCAGAGTGGGTAAATGTCTAGCCAATCTCTGCCACAGAGATGCTTACATCCAGAGTTTAAAGAATATAGTTGCCTTCCACAAATTCATTAGAAGGAATAAACAAATAAGATAGTGAAGGGAACCTGTAGATTTTAAAAGATCAAGACACGTAAACCAATCACAATGAGTGTACTTATTTAGATTCTTGTTTAAACAAAATAAAAAATTGTAAAATCTATGAGACAATTAGAAGTTTAAATGTGGTTAGATGTTTGATAGATGTGTGTTGAGACATTTACAGACACAATAATACGATGTCTGGAATATGCCCCCGAGATAACAGGAGGGCAAAGAGGATACAGATGAAACAAAACTGACCAGGAGTTGATAGTTGTTGGAGGTGAACAATGGGTATTCTAGTCTATTTTTATAGATAATTTAAATTTTCCATAATATATCTTTGTAAAAAGGAATTCAGTTTGATTTTAATTATAGTTTCAGCCCCTTCTCCCTGTGGAACTGTTGCCAGGCCTGCCCTTGACCTGAGGAAACCATCCCTGTGCTGGTCTGTCTGCATCTTTTCTGAGAAGTACAATTACTCCAGGGAAATGCTTATTGCTTCAAAGCCTTTGTAACTAAGTCTTGCTTTTCTACTATATTTGCCCAGCATATAGTCACTCAGTCACTGATTTCACTGGGGGGTGTGTTTACTCAACACTGTCTGCAAGACGCTGGCTGGCCTGGAGGACACTGCAGCTCCCTGCCCGTCTCTGAGCCCTCTGTGTGAGCGTAGATGGGCACGCACCCTGCAGTGAAGGATGTCTACCAAAAGTCGCCTTTGTAAAAAGTATCATTTCCTACTCAAATATACAAACGAAAAGCTGGATACAGACGAGTACAGTCTTTGTGTCATGTCCATGCACCCCAGGAAACAGAGCTTGAAGGAAAGACTGCACATCACTTTACAGGTGACGTTGGAGAGGATGCGGCTTAACTATGCACTGATCAAATCTACAAGCTATTCCTCCTCACTCATGGTTCTCCTTTCCTTCTTACTAAATCTCACATTAGTATCCAACACATTCTCCTATACCACATCCCTTTGGTTCTCCTGATTCCCAGGATGCACCTTTAGCAACTCTTACTTTAGGGATCTCTCCCCTACCCCGCAAAAAAAAAGTCCCTCTGCCAAGGGACATGCACCTCTACCCATCTACTATCTTCTTTCTAGTTACAGAAACACTCAAAACTAGAAGTCATGCTTGGCTTTTCACACCCATTTCCTCTGCACAGCCAGGTTCTCACAGTCCCAAGTCTTCTCTGTCCTCAAGGATTTCCCTGCCTTCTGCATCTTCGCAGCTACATCCTTTGGGTCCCAGCCTTTTCTTGTTTCTCTTGCAAGAAGCTTCTGCTTACCCACCTATCCTTTTGTTGCCTTTTTTTTAACTTTATGAGCTTTAGGGCTTGAAATGAATTTGCTATACAGTAGTTCCCCTTATTCATGGGGCATACATTCCAACAACCCCAGTAAATGCCTGAAATCACAGATAGCACCAAACCCTGCTGTACATATATGTGTGTGTGTATGTATGTATGTATACACACATACACACACACACACACACACACACACACACACAGTGTTTCCCTCTATATCTTTTCACTTGCAAAAGCACTTTACAGTTTCTTTTAGCATATCCAAATTGCTAACATCACTATTCTTACACTTTGGGCCATTGTTCAGTAAAATTGGGGTTACTTGAGCACTGAGATACTGTGAGTCAATCAGATCATCCAGCCAGCTCCTAAGTTACTAAACAAGTGGGTGGTGGTGTGCACACAGCGTGGAGAAGCTGGACAAAGGGATGATTCACATCCCAGGAGGGATAAAGCAAGACAGCATGAGATGTCATCAAGCTACTCGGAATGGCACTGGACTTAAAGCTCATGAATTCTTTATTTCTGGAATTTTTCGCTGCATGTTTTCAGACTATGGTTGACCATGGGTAACCAAAACTGGGAAAAGTAAAATCATCAGTAAGGGGGGACTACTATAGCATTGCCTTTTAGAACACTGCATATCCCGCACTCTGACATGATTCTTCTGGATCCTTTCCACCTAAACATATCTTCCCCACTTGCCCAGAGAGACATAGTCTACCCCTTCTGTTTCTCTGGTTTAGCAACTCTCAGGTTTGGGAGACCTTTGACCAATTGCTTCAACAGGACTAGAACCAGGGTAGATTGGGTCTGTGAGTCACAGACATTTTTAGTTATGCTCCTACCTTTGAGTAAAGATGTATGTACAATCTTTAGCTTTACCTCCATCATGCAATGATGAGGTATTACAAGGAAGGCATTGGGTGTGCTTACTCGGAACAGTGTTAACAGGGAAACAGTGCCATCTAGAGATAGTGCAGAATTTAGGGTTTCTCCAAATTCCACTGCCCTCTTCGTTGCTAACTCTGGAGGATCTGTGGTTATTTTTAAATGAATGACTGTCAACAGTCATTACTTCTCTAAACTTCTCACATAGAATTATCATTGGGCAAACATCCTTTGGAGGCATATGGAGGTGACACAGCATATACAAGAGAGAAAAGGAAATATACGGTGGCCTAGGAATTACAAAACTCAGATCCAGTACTACTTCTGCTACTCGTATATTTACCCAGGAGAGTTTTGCAAAAGACGATGCACTGTTAAGTAAGCAATTTATTTCCTCCTACTTGTCACCTATAGTAGACACCTATAGATACACTTACTTATTATCTATAGTAGACACCTATAGATAAGATTTCTCAAAATAGTTGTGCCAGAATTTCCCTTTCCACCATACACATATATTCAAATTTGTCCCTGACCCAGCATACCTCCATTCCTGTCCTTCTGGTTCAGAAAAGGGTAGCACCCATTTGCTTAAGCCAAGACTCAGTAATCAGCCTCAATTCTTCCCTTTGCCTCTCCTTTCACATTCAGTCACTCAGCAACTCTGGTCATTTCAACTTCCAGAAAATATCTGGGCTCTGCCCACCTTTCTCCATCTCCACCATTGATAACTCTGAATGTTCCAACAGCCTCCAACTGGCCTCTCAACCTCTGTTGCTCCCCTACAATTCAATGAACCCTGTAGTCATTAACTCTCAGAAAATGCAAATCAGGTGCTTTTTTATTTGTCTTCTATAATTCTCACAACAGCATAAAGCACCTGGTATTTGGCTAATGTTTATTTCTGGTGTTTCCCGGTTCTGACCCCATTTCTGATGAGGCCTCCATTTTCTCCATGTTCAGATCTTTAAGTCACATATCTCCCTCCAACTCCTTTCTTTGCTGAAGGATCTTATCAGTTTGTGTGTGCTGGGTGAATGGGGTGAGGTTGGGTATTAGATTAGCCAAAGTTAGTTTGCTAGAAAAAGTTTTCTACTTTCCCAATGACTACTTGACAGACTTCAGAGAATTAGCACAAGGAGACCAAAGGAAGCCTGGCTTCATTTCCTTCCCTAAACAATCCTAAACCAGAACTCCTAGCAGGGTGCCTGGCACTGCATTTTTTCAATAAATATGAGATGGATTCGTGCATGAACTAATGAATGACTGAACAAATGCTTGAACAAACCCACCTGCTGGGTGCCCTACTTAGAAGCAAAGAAATAGACTACCCATCTCTTATGAATGAATGTAGCCTTGTTAGAATTAGCCATAAAAAATGCGTTAAAAATATTGAACATCCCCAAGCAAAGCAGAAGCCATATAGCAGGTTTAAGTCTTCTAGCAGTGTCACCAGTGACAAACATTGTCCCCAATTCACACAGACCTCAGAGAGCTGAGTTATCATGAAAGCTCATCATAGCTTTCGTGTCCTGCCACTGCTTGCAAGTCTCAGAATAAGAAGCAACCTATTTACCAACTAACAAAATGAAAACCTACTTCTCTTACAGAACTGGCATCATCAGAAAAGAGAATCACAGTAATAATAACTTATTTTATGCAGTGTAATTAATAGTCTCAAAGCATTATACACATGGCAAAATGCCCATCTCAAAGGGAGAAGAGCATATGGGAACACTAAACACATTAATAACAAAGAAGCAAATAATAGTTAAACAGAACGCTTCGGCCCCCAAAGCCTGTATGTTTGCACTGTCCCCTGTGGTAGTCTAATTTTAAATTGGGACAGGTTTTGTGGGATAGGTCCATATCTGAACAAGGTCAAGCATGGCCAGCAACTATTTTTAGAATGCAAGCTTTCCCTTCTTCCACGGGTCCCTTCATTCCTCTTTCCCCCTGATATCCTGCCCATAGCTTGAATGTGTTCAAATGCTCTCCACATTTACTAAACTAATATTTAATAATGATAGATATAAATGGAAAATAAATGTATTAGAAAATGTGTTACCTTACTCATTATGGAAGAAATGACAATTTTAAAGTAATAGGCACCATTTTATATCTATTCAGATTACAAAGTTAAATCATAGTAATATTAAATTCCAGCAAAAGCATGGTGAAACTACTCATAGGTTGGAATATGTTTGACAAACTGTTTCAAGGCCTACAACAATATGAATGCCCCTTGACCCAATAATCCTAGGAATGTCTTCTGATTAAATAAAGCAGAAATAGGAAAAGCATTGCATATATGAAGAAAAGATTTTACATATTCAGCAGACTTTAAATATGACAGTGGACTTTGTCATAGCCATTAGAATTTTGAATCGATTTTTGCAGAATTGGCATTCAGAAAGAAGACAACAAGATAGTGAACTGCCAGAACAGAAACCTCGCTGTGTAAGGGCTGTTCATGTTCGGGCATCATAACTCCAGGATTCTTGGCCATAATTAGAGAGGGCTTGGGATCGAAGTGCTAAGGGAAGAATCTGTCAGAAGCGGGCAAAACATTCTTTCTCGATAGCCTGAGCAGCTACAGTTCTCCGATATGAGAGAATTGGATTAAGGAAAATAATGGCATTTGAGAAGCAAATGTCCACTCAGTGACACTAGCACCTATTTTTGGTTTTGTTCTGTGAAAGGGCATGGTTGCAAAGAAGTGGCCAAAAATCAGAACAAACATTTGCATGAAAAAATAATTTAAATGAAGTAAATTTCAAAGATAGCCTCAAACACCTCCCCAAATAGTAGTGAACTATAAAAGAAGAAGTGTTCATTTCCCAATTGTTTCTCCTTTTAGGTTGAGAAAAGCCAACTAGAAACTGAGTGGAATAACCTAAAAGAAGAGGAGAAAGGGGGAGGGGGTGTGCACGGGCACAGGAGACTGGCTGGTCTCAACAAAGGCAAGGACACAGAGACTTCCGGCCAATATGGAGGCATAGCTGGACATGCTGTGCCTCCTCTCACAGCCAAGATTAGGGACTACAAAAATACAGAACCAAAAAAAAAAGAAAACCCAACCAGAACAGAGGGAGGATTGAATTGCAAGGGAGTCCAATGGCAATTCACCCAGACTGGTGACCGAAGGAGGCCCCGCAACTGGAAGTGGCCCTGTGACCAAGGGGCATCCCTGTGACCCAAGGTGGCCCTGGAACCAGGACTGGGGGCAGCTGTGTGACCAGGGAAGGCCCTGCGACTGAGGGAGGCCCTGGGATTGGAGGAGGGGGCTTTGTGGAACACCCAGATCTCACACCTGTGATCCTAGGTGAGACAAAACAAAACAAAACAAAACAAAACAAAAACCTGGAACTGTGAGAAAACCAGAGTTGGTCCCAAACAGGGAGCATCCCAACAGCTGAGAGAGTGGAAGCTGTGATCACCAGGATACCTGAAAGAGACTGCACCACCGAATCTTACAGGTATTCTACCACAGAAGTTCACACCATAAACCCAGGGAGCCAGAACAGATCAATTTAAGAAGCTGAGGCTGACAAGAAGAGTCTCACAAACAATGGGAAGAAAAAGAAACAATCCCAAAATGAAAGGAAAGGAGGAAGCCCCAGAAGAATGCTAAATGAAATGGAGGCAACTCAACTATCAGATTTTGAGTTCAAAGCAATGGTTGTCAGGAAGCTCCATGAGCTCTCAAAGAGCGACCAGAAACTACAGGGAAGCTACAATGAACTCACTACAAACTATATCAACATGAAAAAGGAAATAGAAACTATCAACAAGGGCCAAGAGGAAATGAAGAATACAATTTCTGAACTGAAGAACAGAGTAGAAGGAATCAAAAGCAGAATTGATGAAGCAGAAGATTGGATCAGCAAGTTGGAGGACAAAGTGAAAAAAACACCCAGAAAGAGCAAGAAAAGGAAAGGAGGCTCAGAAAGAATGAAGAGGGATTATAAGAAATGCAAGACAATATGAAATGTAATAATATCCATATAATAGGGATTCCAGAAGGAGAAGAAGAAGAGCAAGGGATAGAAAACCTATTTGAAAAAGTAATGATGGAAAACTTCCCTAATTTGATGAGAGAAAAAGTCACACAAATCCAAGAAACACAGAGAGTCCCAATCAACAGGAACCCAAAGAGGCCCGCTTCAAAACATATCATAACTAAAATGGCAAAATTCCAAGACAAAGAGAGAATCTTAAAGGCAGCAAGGGAGAAACAGGAAGTAACATACAAGGGAGCCCCAATAAGGTTAGCAGCTGACTTCTCAATGGAAATGCTCCAAGTCAGAAGAGAATGGCAAGAAATATTCCAAGTAATGAGAACCAAAGGCCTGCAACTAAGACTACTTTACCCAGCAATGCTTTCCATCAAGATAGAAGGCCAAATAAGGAGCTTCCCAGACAAAAGAAGTCTAAAAGAATACACCTCTACCAAACCAGTTCTGCAAGAGATACTAAAGGGACTGCTTTAAGGAAAGAAAGGAAAAGAGAGAGAAAGAGAGAGAGAGGAACATAGGTACAAAAATGGCAATGAATCAGTACCTATCAATAATGACCTTAAATGTAAATGTATTAAATACTTCAATCAAAAGGCATAGAATAGCTGAATGGATAAGAAAGCATGACCCACACATATGCTGCCTACAAGAGACTCACCTTAGGACAAAAGAACTACACAGACTCAAAGTGAAGGGCTGGAAACAAATTTTCCAAGCAAATGGACAGGAAAAAAAACTGGGGTAGCAATACTCATATCAGACAAAATACACTTCAAAAGAAGGGCCATAAAGAGAGACCCAGAAGGTCACTTCATAATACTCAAGGGAAGAATTCACCAAGAAGACATAAACATTGTAAATATATATGCACCCAACATAGGAGCACCTAAATACATAAAGAAAATCTTAGAGGACTTCAAGAAAGGTATTGAGAGCAACACAATTATAGTAGGGGATTTTAACACCCCACTGTCAAAAATGGACAGATCTTCTAAACAAAATATCAACAAAGATATTGTGGCATTGAACAACACTCTAGATGAAATGGACTTAACTGATATATATAGAGCCCTTCATCCCAAAGATACTAAATACACATTCTTTTCAAATGCACATGGAACATATTCAAAGATAGACCACATGATAGGACACAAAACTAGCCTCAACAAATTCAAGAAAATTGAAATCATACCAAGCATTTTCTCCGACCACAAGGGACTGAAACTAGAAACCAACCCCAAGGGGAAAAACCCAAAGCACTCAAAATCATGGAGATTGAATGCCATGCTATTAAATAATGAATGGGTCAAGAATGAAATTAGGGAAGAAATCAATAAGTTCCTGCAAACAAATGAAAATGAACTCACAACAACCCAAAACTTATGGGACACAGCAAAGGCAGTCCGCAGAGGGAAGTTCATAGCAATACAGGCCTACCTAAAAAAAGATAGAAACATCTCAAACAAACAACGTAACCCTACACCTACAAGAACTTGAGGAACAACAAAGACAGCCCAGAGCAAGTAGAAGGAAGGAAATAACCAACATCAGAGCAGAATTAAATGACATAGAAACTAAAAGTACAATTCTAAGGATCAGTGAATCCAGGAGCTGGTTCTTTGAAAAGATAAACAAAATGAACAAGCCTTTAAGCAGGCTCATCAAGAAAAAAAGAGAGAGGACCCAAATAAACACAATCAGAAATGAAAGAGGAGAGATTACAACTGACACCACAG